>LT649413.1:0-27573 GCA_900128395.1 Stramenopiles sp. TOSAG23-2 | reverse complement strand
TTATTATTATTATTATTACTAGTATCCCTATTTCGTCTAGTTGCTTTTTTTGTTGAGGCAATGTAATTATTGTTTTTATTATTATTATTACTATTATCATCATCATTATTATTGTCTGACATACCTCTCATTTCATTTAAATTGTCATTCTGCCTTGCTTGAGTTTCCTTTGACATCGTTTGCATTTCCATCATATCCTTTAATATTTTTCTACGTTTTGCTCTTTCTTCTCTTCTTAAAGCTTTTAAACGAAGCATTTCCCTTGCCGCTTCCAAATTTTTAGATGTACGTTGTGCTTTACGTCGATTTTGTAATGCTTCACGATCTTTTTTTGCTTTTAATTTTTCCGCTCTTTGGCGTCTAGCAAAAACATTTGTTCTTTTTTTCTTTTTAGAACCAGTTGATACAACAAATGATGAATATTCTAATTTCTTTTTTTTACGCTCTGCTTCTAATGCAGATTGACTATATCGTGATTGGTATTTTGATTGTTTACGCTGTTTAAGATTGGAAGTATCATCATCTTCATCATCGTCGTCATTATCATTATTAATATAATCATTGCTGGCGGTAGTATTAATAGTCATACTACTATTATTATCATTATTTGGATCGTTCATTCTCCTCGATATAGCAGATCTTGCTGAAGATGGTTGTATAGTGTTATAATTATCCCCATGTATACGCCGTGATGATGATATGGAGTTATTATTATTATTACTATTTGCACTTGATATTGTACGTGTTGCACTTGTATTAAGCATTATATTATTATTATTATTATTATTATTATTATTATTGTTGTTGTTGTTACTATAATTGGTATTTTCTTGGCTGTTGTTATTATCAAAATTGCTTCTTACCATTTTTTTTCGAGATGATAAAATTGGAGATGTTGGTGGTTTCGTAGCACTGCTGTTGTTGGTAATATTACTACTATTATTATTATTATTGGTGATAATGGAAGAGGATGAACGTGGTCTTGTTGGTTTTCTAATTTTAGATAAGTTTAAATTATCATATGATTTTGGCTTGACCTCTTCTTTTCCTTGTAACATTCTTTCCACACGTTTCAATGCATTGCGTTTGGTAATTTCCTCTTCCATTGCTTCTATTTGTTTGTGTGCATATTTTAATAATGGATTTTCTTTTTGTACCAAATTTTTCCTATCTTCATATTTTAATTTATTAATTAATTCCGGTATATCGTTTAAAGATTGTTTTAAAATATCATCCGTTGCATTAGTAAGCTCATCAATTCGTAATATTGGATATGCATCCATATCAATATTACTATTGTTACTCATGAAGCGTTTTGCATTTTGCACCATCTTTGAATTGGGTGAGGACGCCATGGTAGTTTGCGTTGATTTGGTTGTTTCGTTGTTTATTACCTGTATAACTATATATAACATACAGTATTAGAGGTTTTTTCTTCCTCACAGCATTTCTATATATTATTATTTTCAAAAATATATATATATTATATATAGGTGCATAGTAATACGTGCATGCTATTTTATAAAATAATCGTTTTTTTTTTTTTGGTATTTTCAGACAAAATGAAAAGCTGAGAAAGTGGCAGACATTTGACAATTTGAGTAGTGTTTTAAAAGAAATAAGTACGTATAATTTTCCTATGAAAAAATGAAAACCAATCCCCATCCCCACATTAAGGTTTATCATGTGAAAATATATAGGTGATCCGTACTATAGTCTAATATTTGTAGTGTGTCCAAATTTGGAATCTTCGAAAAATTCTGTTTTTTTTTTTATTTTAAAAAAATATGACGCATGCAACTTAAACTGCGCATCTTAATCTCTCATCTCAAAAACCGCATTGCCAAGATCACTTATATATATTTAACATGGTAATAGCATGCTGATTTCTGTCCTACCGTGATCGAATCGTCACTATAATTCAACATAAATTTCTGGATCAGAAAATCGCGAAGGAAAACGGGGTTAAAAGGTTCCTTTAGTACGTTTTCTTTTTGATTATTTTATTTATATTGTATCGAGTTATGGACTATGTTTTCCATTCTAATATACTAAATAACTTCAAAAGAAGCTATTACTCGATTCATTTTAATAGTATTTACATTAGTATACTAATTTGTATGACTATCAAAAACTCCTTGAAAAAAAATTGCTAAAAATCGTTCGTTTTCCTAAATAAATCACTTATACGAAGAACGAAGATCGTATCGATTGTGATAATAAATTGTATCGATTGTGATAATAAATTGTATTGTTGCGTACGTCTTCGAATCCACCAACCTCTCTGGTCGTACTGTTAAGATCATGACGAAATTTAAACGGCAAAAAAAATCATACGAAGATTTGCCTACGTTAGCACTGAAACGGGGTATCGATAATAATAATCTTGAAGTAGATGAGACAAAAGATCAAATGCAATCATATGAGGAATACCGATTACTTGCATTAGATTTATTAAAGAAGCAACGATTGATGAAATATATCACACATGCTTGTATTTGCTGTCATCATCCAATCGATGAACCGTATTCAAAAGGTATTGTAATGTATGAAGATTGCACCTCAACGAAAGAACTGTTAATCCATATCAAGAATTGTCCAGGTTGTACAACATTTAAAAATTGTAATGAGGGAAAAGAACTCTTGCGCCACAAAGTCATGTGTGTTGAAAAATTATGTAGTATCTGTCATTCAGATGAATGGAAAGCAAAAATGGGTGTTAAAAAACGAAGGAAAAAACGATCTAGGAACAAAAGCAATAATAGTAGTGACAATTTAGCGATACTAGGAACAACACCAAAAGTGATGGCTGGAAATAACCCAACAACAATCAACAATGCTGACGGTGGTATAAAACGCAACGATTCATTAAGTAACTTTGCAAATATAAATTTATCGTCTCCATCATCACCAACAAAAAAAGCAACTAGACGAAATAGGGATACTAGTAATAATAATAATAATAATAATAATACAAATCACCGTAAAAACAATATAAATAATACGAAGGAAAATAATAATAACATAAATATAGTAAATGATTTTACAGATGATGGCGATGTTGCAAATGATAGTGGTGACAGTAGTAATGATGAATTTGATGTTGTTGATGATGCAGTTGACGAGACAGAGAGCCAACGAATTGATAGAATTAATAATGAACTTAAACGCTTGGAAGAACGAGATTTAATAGACGAGAAAGAAGAAGATGATGATGTTGAAGATACTAATGATTTAATTGATCAACTGTTTGATAAGAATGAAATAGAATTACCAAAACCAAGATCGACACCACGTGGATGGCGGGATCAATTTAATAATAATGATATTAATAGTGAAAACTTGGACAATGAACAAGGACAGCAACAAGAACAGCAAGAAGAGAATGATGTAGGAGAAGAAGAAGAAGAAGCAGGCATTATAATGAATGAGATCCAAAATAACAGCATAGAACCGAAGAACATAGTAAATGGTGAAAACAACGTAATACATGCTTCAAAACAAGTTAAATTAAAAGCATGGGAAGAACAGCAAAATGTCAATCAAAATGGTAACCAACACACTAACAATACGAACAACGACGTAATATACAATGTTGTAGAAACCAATAATAATAGATCTACTACGAAACCTGTATGGTTGCAATCACCACCATCGACAAAGAATATATTTAGAAATAATAATAATAATAATGATAATAATGCAAGCAACAATGACAATATTGCAACTTCCGCATCTATTGTAGCAGAAAGGGAGAAAAATGATGTAAAGAATGCATTAAGGAAATCGAAATTACGACAACCTTCAACATCTTTTATTAAAGGTAATCAACATGATGATTCTTCTATGAATCATCAAGTTGTTGGGAATACGACTTCTAATGCAAACATTGACGATGTTCGAAACCACATAAAATCACGCATACCAAAAGATAATGATTCAAACGAAATCAAGAAGCACCCTGCAAGACAAAATCGAAAAATTGCAAATTCAGAAGCAAATGAGATGTCACATAAAAATCTCACTCCTAATGAAAAGAATATGCAAGATGAGGAGAAAGATGATGGCAAAGACGATGATAATAATGACTTAATAGATAATTTATTAGACACAAATGACAATCTGAAGCAAAACAGTTTTTTATCGGCAAAACAAAAATCCCCACCAAAACCTATTGTAGTAGATCCAATACCAGAAGATGGAAAATTACCGACGGGTAATGCTTTGCTTGCCATGTTTGATTCTGATGATGAAGATAATGATTCAGATGATGATGAAGAGTTAGTTGCAACAACATTTAACGCCGTTTCAACTCGTGTCAACAAAATAAACGATACGGAACTACAAAAAAAAATACGCCCTGCATCTTCGCCTATTACAACCACAGCAACAAGACTAGCAAACAAGAAGCAAGAGGAGAAGCGAAATATCAACAACGTAAACATTAAGATAAACAATTATAATAATGTTGCTAACGATACATATGGGATGTACGAAGAGGATGGACCGATTAATTTAGACGATGATGAAGACGATGAACCATTCATAGGAACGACAACGATAAGCTCTAATAATAATAGAGCTGCTACTAACAAGAAACAAAAGATAAATCAAAATTCAAGTAACAAAGACAATTTAACTGGACCTTCCGGGAAAAAGTCTAAGCAAAAAAATAAAGCAAAGGTTCCCAGTAACAACAAGAACAGCAACAATACAAATAATAATAAGCAGAGCAAAGCTTCTAAATCAAAAAATATTATTAAATATGAAAACAAAACGCTTTCAATCAATCGATATCAAAGTACGTATAAAGAATTCTGTGATATATTTTCTGCGGTGCATGAAGCAGCAAAAGCAACAAACGTTGCAGTGGATGAAATTGCTTGTATTGACCACCATATTAAACAATTAGATATATGGCGTGATACAATGCAAACATATTTGAATTCATTCAGTAGCAACGATGCGGAGAATGAAGATACAACATACATCGATGGTTTGTATTTTGAAGTCCATCAATGTAAAGGTCGACATGAAGTTGTTGACATTGTTACACGTGCATGCGCTGAACGTATTGGCAATTGGAATCCTCATCCATCCAATATTGGTTTAAACACACGTACGTGGAACTTGTTGTGGACATGGTCCCGACCACGTATCAAATATGAATCATTGTTTCATTTTCAACGCGTGAATCATTTTCCAGGCAGTAGAGAATTAACGCGAAAAGATACATTGAAAAAAAATCTACATCGTTTTACTGGTTTTGGTGGGAAATTGGCGAAACAATTTGATATTATGCCACGTACATTTTGCTTGCCTAGGGAATACTTATCATTTGTCGAAGCCTTTAGTCGTTTAGCAGAGGAGGAGGAAGAGCGTTTTCCATTGAAGCCACCTGGAAGCATCAACTGGTGGATATTGAAACCAGCGGGGCTTTCTCGTGGAAGAGGTATCTCCTTGCTTAATGATATTGGCCAGGTTACATATGGTACAACTGCGGTTATTCAACGTTATTGCCACAACCCATTGTTATTAGATGGCTATAAATTCGATTTACGACTATACGTGCTAGTGACATCTTTCAATCCGTTAGAAGCATTTTATTATGAGGATGGTTTTGTACGGATTGCAACTGTTCCATATAGTAAAGATCCTGCAGATTTGCACAATTTATTCATTCATTTAACTAATAGTTCAATACAAAAAGATAATCTAGAGGCAATACCAAAGTTTAAAGGTGGCCCTAGAAAACATTCAAACAAAGCACGTATACAAATGACTGGCATGGGACCCAGTGATTCTAACTGGAATGACCCACATCCAATGGATAGTGCGCGAGCAGATGAAGTTGGTGGTTCAAAATTAAAGCTAACATACTTGTGGCGACGTTTGAAGGAACAAAATGTTGATGTCGATTCGTTGAAGGAACGTATCCATGATGTTATCTTAAAAAGTTTAGTCGCAGCAGAGGATGCAATACCACCACAAGTAAATTCATTTGAATTATTTGGTTATGACATTTTAATCGATGATAACTATAAACCATGGTTAATTGAAGTGAATGCTTCGCCAGCTATGGCTTGCGATAATGCATTGGACAAAAATGTCAAAAATCAATTGATTGAAGATACAGTACGATTAGTGAATCCATTGCCATTTGATCGAGATATTTTACGCTCGGAATTAATGCAACGTAGAGAATATTTAGATACACAAAAGAAACGCCCATATGCAAATCCAACTGCAATGTTTAAAAATCATCAAGAAGCCTTAAATGCGAAACAATCTGAATTAGATAGTAAATTGTCACAAATCTTAAAAGGAGAAGTTCCTCGTGTATATGGGGAAATGCCAAAACATTTAGGCAAATATGAACGTATTGCACCTGGAACGAAATTATATGACAATGCTGTTAAATTACGACGATCTGGTTTAGCTGGTAGAAAATCAGAAAATAAGAAACAAAAGCGATTTAATAGTACTATTTCCTTTTCTGGAAGTGGCGGCCGGTCGTCTAGTAATCGTCGAAGAAGACGTGTGGGACGTTAAATTAATAAAAGAAATGAAATTTTAGAGAGAGAATTAATTATATAATTTAGTAAAATGGCAAATGATATATATGATATGATACGAAGCATACCCGCGTGTGGTACAAATTTCTTTTTTATATATATTTTCTCTTTTTTTACACACTCTCTCTTTGTACGAATTTCGTATGATAAATGGTTTTAGTAAATGCATTTTTTACTCTTCCTGCTCTTCCCAAAAGAGGAATGGTTTCTTTTTTCTTTGATTACAAGAACGCGCGTATTTAATACGAATTTATTACGAGGTTCGTTTTAGCAAATAATGTACGACCACACCCCGTGTTTTTAAGTCGTTTTAATACAGTGGCATGCCAATGATATGAGATTATACGATACGAGTATTAACAAGCTTCACGTTATCCTTTTCTTTCTTCTTCATTGTTATTATATATATATATATTAAAATGTGTCAGACATTAAAATAGATTTTATGGGTATTTGGATCTGTAGATCTCTCGCCTCTCCATAATCTAAATGGTATATCCCGTACGTATTTTATTATAAATCAGTAGCAGACAAATAAGCTCCAGCAATATCTGTTGATATTGATTATGATACGTGGTATCATATATACACGTATATATTTAACAGCTACCGCTTGAAGATGGTTTCATTGTTAATGAACCATATTTGTTTTTAGAGTTGATGTTTGTACCATCAAATGTAAATGTTGGAAAGCCAGATTTTGATTGTTTTGCTGCTTTTGTTAAACAATTGTTTGGATCCGCAGCTGCAGCTGTCAAGCTGTGGAGCGTATCATATGAAGGAAGAATGCTAATGTTAGAGAGAGAGAGAGAGATTTTCGAGGCCGTAGGAGGGGGAGGGGGGTTAGGAAGGTAAATTACTCACTTCAACTCGTTGTTTTGGCTATCCCATACAAATTTTTCAGCATAGCAATCAATGTGTATTTTCTTCACAAATGGTGGAGTTACCAAATTATGATATTCAAAGGTATTGTTTCCATATATGGTCATATTTTCAGATATAATCCCAAGTTTTTTTCCACAAAAAAGACCTGTTGGAGGAGCACCTGTAATGTCACCCAGTGGTGAAGAGCTAGCGATGGTTCCGAATGCTAACAGCGCAATAATTGTTGAGATAGACAAGCACGATTTCATTGTTTTTTTGTGATTGTTTTGAGATATTCTTTTTTTTTAGTAATTATATTTGTAAATTAGCAAATGTATTTCGAT
This sequence comes from Stramenopiles sp. TOSAG23-2, assembly GCA_900128395.1. Taxonomy (NCBI): domain Eukaryota; species Stramenopiles sp. TOSAG23-2. The sequence continues at coordinate 19,790 of LT649413.1, read as the reverse complement.
ATATCTTTCGTTACTAGATTGTATAATGTATAGACATAGAATTCTTTTTATTTTGTGAAAGCAGCTGTGAAACAATTCTAGTAGGAAGATATATATTTTTTATGTGTACATTATCAATTGGAGGAAAAAAAATCCAATAGTACTACATTTTATAATAATAATACTTTTTTTTTTTGTGATGAGAGGCGGATATAATATTAATAGAGAAGAAAGCTGAAAGCAGGTACATATCATTAGCGAATATAAATAGCCAAAAAAATAATAGTTGTTGAAGATCCAAAGTTTTGATATTGAGAGTTATAACACTGTATTATGTATGAAAAAGGCAATAATGGCCAATAATAAATTGTTGCAAAAAATGGTTCAAAAAGGTGGCCCACAGTATTCACCTGCTATATATACGTTCAGGCACACAGCAGAATATAGACTGTGACTGATTATTTTAGTATGGATTCTCCATTCCCTGCTATATTCATGACCAATGGTACGACCATGCTAATTTATGGTTGGGATTTCAACACTTAATGAATCAATTATATTGGATATTATTTTTCAGGCTTACAAACCCCTTTATCATACTTAATTGTAAATTCCCCTTTATCATAATTACATTGTAAATTCCCTTTACAATCCCCTTTATCATAATTACATTTTTCAGAGTTACATTCAGCATCACAATAACCATTACCACTTTCATCTTTTTCTTTTTCTTTATACTGACAATAGCTTGAACACATTTCTTTGCAACTACCACTTTTTTTCAAATTTGTATCTGTACGACATACTGGATTTCCAGAAAATAGTGCACGACGCTTGTTACGCTTGGAGCTATCCTTTTCATCGTAAAATATTGATTGAAATGTCGGATCAACAACACTTATATTATTATTACGTGCATCAAAACCTTTCAAACGTATGAATTTTGATAAATACGATGGCAATGTATTTATATGACATCGAGCAATGTACATATACAAAAGATTCTCATTCAAAGTATCAATATTATCAGGAAATATATTTAAATTATTTCCAGATAAATAAAGCCACTTAAGTGCTGGAAATTGATCCTTTCCAAATTTATTTGGCAATTGTATACTGTTATTCCGAAGATCAAGAAATGTTAACATTGGCATATGAATATTAACTTCATTTGGAATTTCAAAATTTGGATTATTCTTTGCATACAAATACTTCAAAGTGGATTGTTGCCATAAAGAATCCATATTATATTTACTAATATTGTTAAATTGGAAATTTAATAGATTCAAATATACCCATTCCTTCACATCAACATTAAATTCCGTCAATTTATTATACGATAAATCAAATATTTACTAATATTGTTAAATTGGAAATTTAATAGATTCAAATATACCCATTCCTTCACATCAACATTAAATTCCGTCAATTTATTATACGATAAATCAATACTAGCCATAAATTTTAAATTTTCCATATTCTTTGGCAGTGTTGTTAAATTACAATTAACAACTTCAAGTTTTTTTAACGAATTCATTTCATATATAATATTATCTGGTAAAGTTGGTACATTTATACTTTCTAAAGATAAATGTGCACAATTACATGTTGGTACAAATACACTTTTACAAAATGGTGTTTTTATTTTACAACCAAACCAGTCGGCATTATTATTATTACTCCATATATTATGATAAGATTTTGGATTTGTATCATTGTGATACAATTCATGACACATCTTATCATGTTTTTCCAAATTAATACCATGTGATAATTGTACAAAAAATATACAGGTAAAACATAACACATGTACAACACCAATAAACAATAATATCTGTCGTACTGGTTTGATAAAATATTTACTTTGTATTATTTGTTCTTTTTCAGATATAGCTTGTCGATATATTGATCTGCGATGTCGTTTGATAGAAGCTGATGCTTTCGTTTCCAGTTTTATGATTAACATATCTACATTATGAAACAATGCTTCTTTAAAAAGACTGCGTATTTTACCAAATAATGACATGGATGGTACAAATAGGATAAACATTATTTCATTAATATTTACTGGAAGTCTTTGACCTAGAAGAAATGGCGTTAAAGCACAAATCAAATCAAATATTACATCTCTTGCTAACTGTAAATCACGTTCAGCTGCTGATATAATCTTACTTGTACCAAATAAACTTTTATATATTGTTTTCACTAATATACCTGAATCGATTATGTACAATACGCAAAATGACATTGTATATTGATATGGTAAAATACATGTATATATACATATAAAACTATATGTTTGTGATATTTTTTCTAACATTTCCGATCCATATAATTTATATAAATAATACTTTCCATGTAAACCAAATCTACTATAGTACATATTTAATAAATTTTTAAATGGATGTTTTGATTTATAGTTTGATTTTGACATTCGTTTTATCCTGTTTTTAATTTTTACTTTCCATCGAAGAATCAAATACAAGAATGACAATGTATTTAAGAGACCGAAAATAAAGAAAAATATGGTGGCAGGGCAATGGTTCACCCTGCAAGTAAAGCCACCATATATCTGAAAACCATAGACGTACAATCCTATCATAAATAAATTTAAACATAATATAAAAGTACCTTTGCATCCAATATTTTTTCTATACGATATATCTTGTTCTATTGAATTTAAAATTGTATTTAAACTTGTATTTAAACGGGTTCGTGTTAGTTTCTTCTTTTTCTTCTTCTCTTTTTTAAGTACAGGTGCCTTCTTGTCTTTGTCCATTGTAATATCCTCATTTTCAATTGATATGACAACATTGGTAGTTGTTACAATGTGCTTTTCTTCTTGTACATCAACCATAGTATTTTTCTCAATCGTTTCCTCTATTTTTTCAACAACCCCAATCTCTATTGCGGTAATCACTTTTTTGTCTGACATTCGTCTGTTCTTCATTTGCATTCAATATAATATCTACTATTATTAAAAGCATATGTTGTTCCATATATCTTCAATAATCTATTCGGCACAGTCTTCTTTGTTGTATTATTAGTTATTAGTAGTATAGGATGATCTTTTTTCTTTTTCCTCCTTTTATATATTTTTTTATAAAAAGTCATCAATAATGGTCAAACTTCAAACTGACTTTATCGTCAATACTTGTTAGAGTACATCGATAGACTGGCGCCGAAGTTCTTTTTTAAGGGTTTTGCCTAAAGATATTAATATGGAACATGTAGCTATAAGCGATAAATATTTTAAACCGTAGGCCGTAATAGCATTACTAAGATGGAAAAATGTCGGGTTTAAATGCTTTCCATTTTTGTACTAAGCCTATTTGTATGCTAGCCATTTGGAGCCACACAGCAGTGGCTAAAACACAAAAAACAATAAAAATTATTTACTAAATTTAGATAAATACATTCAATAGCACTATCACCTTATATTACACTTATAAGCTATATATAACTTCTCCCTGGATGGCCAACAAAGGAGCTGGGAAGCTGGGAAGCGCTTTTATTTTTTCATTTATTCTATTTATTATTATTTATTTCATTTATATGATGATTATTAATTTCATTAATATTTGAAATGCAAATAAAATTAGATAATTGCAAAATGTAAAAACAACAACAACAAAAACCATCAACAAATAATAATTGGCTTGCACATGATGATACGACAATACCTCAACCCATCCATGCTTCGCGTTTCTGCCTCCATTATTAGCAGAAATATTGGTAAGCGATATTCCGTTGTGGTTTCTAATATTGGTAATAATAATAATAATAACTCAAAATTTATTAAATCCAACGAAGTGATTGAGGCATTAAAAAATAATATACCAATCGTTGCGTTGGAATCTACGATAATAAGTCATGGGATGCCGTATCCAAAAAATTATGAGACGGCGATTGAGGTCGAAAATATTGTAAGAGAAAACAACGCCTGTCCAGCCACAATCGCTGTATTAGATGGCAAGATACACATAGGTTTAAATAATGAGCAACTGAAATTATTAGCTACAGAAGGCACTAAAGGTACAGTTAAAAAATGTTCAAGGCGTGATATAAGTTATGTAGTGTCAAAAAAAGAACACGGAGCCACTACAGTGGCAGGAACATTGGCAATAGCTAATCTATTTGGCTACATTGACATTTTTGTTACCGGTGGCATTGGTGGTGTACATCGTGGGGAAGATTTAGATATATCAGCTGATTTAATTGAGTTAGGTCGTAATAATAATATTATGGTCGTATGTGCAGGGGTGAAATCAATCTTAGATATTCCAAGAACATTAGAATTTTTAGAAACACAAGGAGTTGCAGTAATTGGATACGATACCGATGAATTTCCATCATTTTTCACACGAAGGTCTGGTTTAAATGTTCCTATGCGCTTAAATACAATTGAAGATTGTGCTAAGTGGATTGAAACAAATAAAGTATTGAATTTAAATAGTGGATCCATATTAGCTGTGCCTAATTCTGAACCATTCGCAGATGAAACATTCATAGATAAATCGGTCAATCAAGCATTAGATGAACTGGAAAAAATGAAATCGGACAATCCCACTTTTAGTGGAAAAGAAGCAACGCCATTTTTATTGAAACGAGTAAATGAGCTTACAGGTGGAAACAGCCTTAAATCTAATATAGCATTGGTAAAAAATAATGCTCAAATCGGAGCAAAAATAGCTGCTGCAACCGCAACAGCAACAAATGAAAAGAAGATCATAGGATTTACAGCAAATAGTAGAAGATGTTATAGCACATCATCTCCTAGACCAGATATGAAACATAGTAAATGTGTTTATATATTCGGCGGATCAACCGTAGATTTAGTAGGCAGACCGACTATCCCAAATGCAACACTGGCAAATACATCGACGCCAGGAGTTGTCCAAACATCATATGGCGGAGTCGGAAGAAATATTGCCGAGGCACTGGGGAGATCTTTAAGAAACAATATCAATGTGAATAATGATAGTAAAAATCAAAATCAAAAAAATATCAAATTTATTTCCTTTGTTGGCAATGATACATATGGTAAAGCGATTCTTGATCATTTAACTATGCTTGGCATCGATGTCACCGATGTTTATAAGAGTAATGAATGTTCCACTGCTATTTACCAAGCTGTTTTAGATAGTAATGGGGATTTATATTGCGCTATTGCAGATATGGACATTATGAATAGGATGGATAGGCAAAAAATTGAACATATATTTGATGATCAATTAATGAAATCAAACCATAAACCATGGTTAGTAGTGTTAGATGGAAATTTGTCAAAAAATATATTTCATTATGTATGTAAAAGTTGTGCAAAAAAGTCTGTACCAATATGGTTTGAACCAACATCCATTGAAAAAGCAAAACTTGCCTCAGTAGAAAATTTAAAGTATATCAATTTTATATCGCCTAATTTAAGTGAATTGAAAATGATTTATGATGAATTAATTGTTCAATATAGTAACGACAGGAATGAGGATCGGAAGACCACTGCTGCAACTATTGAAGATATGGCATTGCATGTTTTAAATGCGATGAGTAAGAATGCTTATTTAGTTATTACATTAGGAGAAAAAGGAGTTTGCTTGGCATGTCTAAATGTCGACAAGGAAAAGAATACAGAGGTCGTATTAAATTATTTAAAACCAGATGTAATCGACATGGAGATGGTAAATGCTACTGGAGCTGGTGATACGTTGGTAGGAGGAACTATAAGTTCCATGATGATTTTAGCCTCTCAAAATGATTATCAAGATCTTAATAATCTTGATACATCAATTGATACCTTATTATCAAAACAAGATTATTGCAATAGTGTAGCATTTGGTATGAAAGCAGCTAGTTTATCGATACAATCTGAAAACCCTGTTTCAAAAGAGTTAGATAATTTACTGCTGTAAAAAAAAAAGTACGAAACGTAAAAAAGTGTAAAAATGAGTATATCATATATATATATATGATAAATATATGAGTGTGATGAGTGCATACTTCCGTATTCGAGTACGAGTACTAAATCGTATCTCTCTTCTAGATATGTACGTCGTACGAGCGTACGACGTATAAAAATAAATAATTTAAAATATGATTAATAAAATGGCGTGTTAAAAATATAAAAAAAATACGAAGTACTACTTTATATGTGTACAAAAACACACACGCACAAAACTAATTACGTATGATATGAGTAGCTTCGTAAAAAATTTATATTTTTAATGGGACGCGTTCAACGAGTGCGCATGGAAGGATAGAAACCTACTCATGCTTGTAGCGTAATTTAGTTTGCAGAGGTACTCGTACATTATTAGAGCTTTACTAATAGTAGGATAGAATATCATTCTTGCGATTGAGTATTGAGCATATTTACTAAACACGAGAAGTGTAAAACTATTATAACTTTTAGATTTTAACCATCATTTTAACCATTATAAATTTTTTTATATTTATAAAAAATATTTTTAATTTTTTATTATTTTTAATACGAACATCTTTTTTTTTTTTAAATCGATGGATCATTTCCGGGATAAATATACTTTACCTCTGGGCCATCATAATCATATGGGGCATCGTATTTAATGTCATCTTTAAATGGATTTAGATAAAATGGTATATTGCTTTCATCATAACAGACATACCATTTGTCTGGTTTTGGTAATTTACGACCATACAACAGTGCTGGTGTTTTCCAGCTTACTGTACCTAACTTTTTGTTAATATAGTATATATTTTGACTATCATTATCAAACTCAACTTGATACAAAGCATCTACCTCTTTACGCATTGGTCGCCATGCTACTTTGCATTTCCATAATCGTTGTAGCGTTCTTATGAGCCACAATTTTGTTGCTTCTTCCATCTTAAAACGTTCAACATGTTTTGAATCCCATTCTTCCATCAATTCTTTTTGTTTTTCTTTCCTTTCCTTCTCTTTATCAATATTTTGTATACCGACTGCTTTGTCTTGCCGTTCTCGAATGTATCGCTTCTCTGCAATAGCTTTTAATTCTGATTGCCCTGCACGTATTCCCATTTCTCTCCTTTCTTTTCGCACAACATTAACCAATTCACGTATACGCTTTTTGCCAAGCTTTTTATTCAGTTTTTCCTCATCGGTTAGTAATGCATTACGCTCTTCTAATTCTTTGATGCACAATTTACGCGTTCTTTCTTCTAAATCATCTTGCTTGATCATCCATCTTTGATCAAATTCTTCCCAAACACTACGTTCACGTTCTTCCCTTGCCGCTTGTTCTAGTTTACGCTGTACATTACGTTCTTTCATCCATCGTTTTTGTTGATTCATAAAAATAAGACGCTTAGTAGCTTTTGCAATTTCATCTTCGTTTTCAATACGCTCGCGTTCCTCCTTATTTTCACGCCACAATCTTTCCATTTTTTGGCAATACAAAAGATGCAACCTTCGTTGCTCTCGTTTCCATTCTTGCATTGCATCCTCTCCCGCTTCTTTGTCTTTCTTTTGCTGCCTTAATCGTTTAGCCAATTGCCTTGCGAAATAGCCACGTGCAACACCTTCTATACGTGTCGCAGCTCTACGTCGAATTTCTGCTCTCCATTCTTTTTTCTCTTTTAATATTTGTGCACGTTTAATACGATAAAATTCTAATAGCATTTTATGTGTACGCCTACGACCTAAATGTCCTCTATATACCCTTTGCAACGTTCGCGCCGCTTGATCCCTACGCTTCATTTTGCGTAAAAACCCAAAAAACGCTTTTCGTCCACGATAAATTCGTTGTATCGTTAATGCAGCAGCTTCCCATTCTTCCATATTTTCCACGTAGACTCTAGCAACATGGCCCCGATATACACGTTGTATCGTTTCCGCTGCATGTATCCATATAGCTTTTCTCCGAAATTGTACAAAGCCACTGTACATTTGGTTATGTCTCCAGTTTACAATGGCATCTTGTACTAAATTACGAACCCAAATTCGTTTTTGAGTAAAATCAATCCACTGTTCCATCGATTTTACCCGTCGTAAATTTCTCCATTTATTTAAAAATTTTCGCAATTGCTTATTACGATATGCATTAAATCGATTGGTTTGTAACCATTCTTGCAACACGACGCTATAATTTTTTTCAAATGTACATAAAAAATCATGTGGTATATTAAAATCGCTTAATTTTGAATGAAATGGCTCATTATCCAACATGTATTTAAAGGCTTCAAAAGTTATATATTCACCATGGTATTTATCTGGTAATTTTGTAAAAGCGTCATTAATTAACAATTTTATCTGTCGTTTTGTTGACATATCACCTGCCATGTTATGAAGTAATTGCGTAATTGTTGGCAAATTTATTTTTTTCAAATTAAATGCACCTAATTTCGGTGTCCATTGTATGGTACCTTCACTACCAAATACAATAAAACACCATTTTAATAATTCTTTTGTTGGTAAAGTTGGATCGGTGTAAAATTTAAATGCAGATAATAATTCACGAGTATCAATTTCATCTGCTCCAAGTGCACTAAATGATGTTAAAACATTGTCTAAAATTTTTAAATCTTTTGGCTCTGATATAGAATCTATATTTGCAATTTCAAACTTATACATTTGCCTCATGGCCATCATGAACCGTGGTCGTGCTAATTTCGGTTGTGGAGCAGTGTTGTAAAATATTTCAGACAATAAATCAGGCCTTATTTTATTATTTGGTGGTGGCAATTCTAAAATACGATCATGTAATTCATGGGCACTAGTCCATTTTTTCCATGATTTTTCAAAGGTTTGATCTTCCGCTTGCTGTGCACGTATAACCATGATACTCTTTAAATCTGCTTGTTTATATGATTTACGAACTCGTTTAAATTCTATCTCAAATTGTAATTGACGCCTTTTGTAATCAACTTCTGTACACCAGACAGGTGTTAACCTCGGTTCAACTACAAACATAGACTCTACACGGTTACCATTATGCGTCGATAGTGGTAAGGCTTTATCGAGTTTAAACCCACGTGCTAACTGTTCTTTCATTTTTATTTTGTCTACTCCAGCAGTTATGTATTTATATTTTTGATGATATGTAGCTTCTTTACGATCCCACATATCTTGCGCGTTGCTTTGATTCCATTTTAGCAATCGTTTGGATGGTGCCCCCGCCGTCTTATCATGTGCAATAGTTCGATTTATTGGGGGAGGCATATCGTAGTGCGTTGGTGATTTATATTTTGTATATTTAACATTTGGTGCTGGCGTTGGTGAAATAGAATATATGTGTGACCGTGGTGATTTGTATCCATGAATTGATAACTTTTTGTGATCTCGTAAAATGATCGGAGAAGAAATTATACCGCGAGTGTTGTAATTTGAAATGTTATTATACGTCACTTTCTTATGTACAGGTGAAATGGTAGAAGTATTTATTTGTGGTAATGATGCGGATAACGATAATAAATTATTGGTACTACTACCTATGGATGATGGCGTTTCCATGGGTGTTATTGTATAATTTGTTGTAACATATACTGTCGCCAAAACGGTATAGTTAGATATACAATTTCTTCGCTTATCTACGTGTAGGTTTAATAACAACACACACAAACACACCGTCAATTGTGGGATGGGGAGGGGGTTGTCTACGATAGATTATAGACTATAGATGTTTTAGTATTTTACATAATAAAAAAAAAATACTGTAATTATTAATAACGTTTAATTTTAATCGATCATCATCCTTTATTATTTTATAAAGCTGGAAAGAACATCTTCCGCTTCACTATTTATAGAGTGCCAGAGTGTGTCATCACATCCTGCCATTTCCATCACATCTATTATATTGCATATCATAGTGTTGGTAAAACTATTTGTATTTTATTTCTTTACCCCCATCGTTTCAACAAATACTTATACTATTATATTATATTATACAAAGTACAAAGTTATAACACTGGAGCCTGGACAGCCGGACAGCCAGACGACAGCCATCAGACAGCTGGACAGCCCCCCTCAAAAAAAAGACTGTATTATATGCCTGGTATGCCATAGTTTTCGTGTTTTCGTGTTTTCGTTTTAGTTTGGGCTGTGCTGCTGTGCTGTACTGTAGTAGTACGTAGTAGAGCTATAATACCTTAATTCACTTAAATGTTGTGTTTTTTTATAAAAAAAAATAATTTTTAATTTCAGCAGAGGCAAAAAAACAACCTGTGATGATGCAAATAATAGAAAAAGGAAAAGTGAAATGGAAGTTGTCAAATAGAGATGGAAAATAACAGTTTCGTTTAGCTTATCATCTAATCATACCGGGACACCCTACCTTCTTTCCTTCCGATATATTTATGAAATGGCAATTTTTTTCATTCCATTATTTGATGTTACTTTTGTATTAGTGTTCCTAATATTATTGTCATCATTAACAACATTTGTTCATTTTGTAAGTGCGAAACAAAAAGTACACACATTATCTGCAACAGAAAATGCTTTTCAAACATATTTGAATTCATATTCAAAAAAATATGAGGATGAAGTTGAGGTGATAGAGCGATTCAAAATATTCAAATCAAATGTTGAATATATCAACCAGTACAATTCACAAACAACGATTGGCGATAATGAAGTTATTCTAGGGTATGGTCCATTTACAGACATGACACATAAAGAATTTACAAATAAATATTTAATGAAACGTGAAGACGTATCTCCAAGTGACATAGTTAGACGATCATCGGCAACACAATATGGTAATCCACCATCTATTGATTGGGATGCCCTTGGAAAAGTAACACCTGTCAAAAACCAATTAGCATGTGGCTCTTGCTGGGCATTTGCGACGACTGGTATGTTAGAATCTAGATATGCTATTGTTACAAATACAACTGGAAAAGAAACTCTTTTGCAACTTTCGGAGCAACAATTATTAGATTGTTCTAAACCGTATGGGAATATGGCTTGTGGTGGTGGTAATATTCGCAACTCGTTAAATTATTTATCAAATAATACAACGAAGCATGTGTTACTAAGTGAAAATGTATATGAATATATTATGACCTATGATAATGATTTATATGCTGCGAATGGTGCTCCATGTAGATTGTTTTCATTTATTGAAAAGGATCCAATGAATGTATTGCCTGAAAATGTAATTTCTGGATGGCATGCTTTGAAAACAGAAAATGATATTGAATACGAAGTAGCAAACAACGGCCCTGTTGCCATTGCCATAGATGCTAATGCTACAATTTTTCAACATTATAAATCTGGAATTATTAATGCTCCATGCGGTAACGCTATTGATCATGGAGTATTAGTAGTTGGTTACACCAATACTAACAACGGTAATTCATATTGGAAGGTCAAAAATAGTTGGGGCGCATCGTGGGGTGAAAATGGTTATTTCCAATTGGGAAAAGGTATAAACGATAAATCTGGAGGTGAATGTGGTCTATTATTACAATCAACTGCAGTTACAATGAACAATGTTAAATGCAATGACGAAGCGTTTTGTAATAACAATGGAAAGGCAACATTAGTAAAAGGTAAATGTGTATGTGATAAATGCACTGTTGGTCATCGCGGTGGTAATCAATGTCAATATGAATGTATGGTAGATAAGGATTGCGGCGACAAGAAGAAACCATATTGTAACAATATAAACGGCACTTGTTCCAAACTTCCAAATATTCCATTCGGATGCTTTCACGTGAACAATATATCTGTACAATGCGGTAAAGGATCAGATTGGCCTTGTAGAAATTCAAATGTTACAAATAGTTTGCAAGAATCATTCAAGGTGTTAAAAGAGAACAAAATGTTAAAAAATCTAACATATTCATGTTCCTCGGATGATAATTTGGATTCATCATGGGATGATTTTTTTTCGAGTAGAAACGGTCTAGGTAGTTTAAACCAGTTGACATCATTGACAGTTGATGCAATGTTTAATAAAAACATTAGCCTAGCAAACGCTTTAAAAGATATATTGGAATACAATACTAATTTAAGAAACCTTTCAATCAATATAGGAGTGGATGGCATGCACGATGATGATGCAATTAAACTGAGTTCGTATTTACAAAAATTTGGAAAGAATTTAAAAAACTTAACATTATTTATGCGCTTGGAAGATCTTGACGATAATGGAAATTTGACTGAAATAGGCACGCGTGCAATTGGTAGTGCGCTGGCAACGTTATCGGACTTAGAAGCTTTATATATCAGCTTTAATGAGTGCGTCGATGTTCTTGCTGGTGGAATTATTGCCTTTGTGGATGAGTTATCGATTGGTGCGCAAAATAGTAAATTGAAAGAATTACGATTAAATTTTGAAGATGCATCAGCTGCACAAACTAACACTTCCTTAAATAATAATATGTTTGACCATGTTGGGAAAATGTTTAAAATGTTTGCACAACATGGACAACTTGAATTATTGTCATTGGATTTAGGAGCATCTGATGTTAACGCAACAGGGGTCGAAAATTTAGCAAATGGAATAGCGTGTCTTGCTAATCAGAAATCCTTTCACGCGATTCAACCTTTTTATGATGGGACTAGTGGTTTGAATGGGTGCGGGCTTATGTATGATACAAACGAAAAATGTTTCAAAGCAAACAATAATTATCCATCATTAGGAAGTAAATGTTTGCCATGTGTTTAAGAGAGAGAGAGAGATGGCATTTCTGGAGTGTGGAGTAAAATAAAATACCCACACCGCACACAATATTTAAATATAAAGGTTTTGATACTGCAGAGAGTGGGTGTTTGCATGTGTGTAGAGGTGTTTAAAAAATAATTATAAAATAATACGAGAAATATAAATTGATGTGTTTATAACGAGAGTCGTAAAAAAAATATAAAAAATATTATTCGTATTACACACGCTATCAAAAGTTAACTTTTTTTTTCTCTCTCTTCAAATTATTTATTGAACTGCTTTTAAATTACCTGGTAATATATCCCATTTAGTTTGATAATATTCCTCAATATCTCGCATTTGACGTACATCGTAACTACAAACGAAATTTATAGCAACACCTTTTCTGCCCATTCTGCCAGATCTACCTATTCGATGAATGTACGATTCACGTTTCCTTGGTAAATCATAGTTGATAACCAAATTAACTTGCTGACAATCAAAACCTCTGGAAAGAACATCTGTTGTAATAAGCACCCGACTACTGCCACTACGGAATTCTTTAATTCTTAATTCACGTTCCGATTGCTCCATTCGACCATGGAGACAGCTTACAGTAAAATCTCGTTCTTCCATTTTTTCCATCAACCAGTCGGCTTTCCTGATTGTATTTACAAATATGATTGCTTGGGTAATCGTCAATTCGCTTTCATACAAATCGCACAAGGTATCAAGTTTCCAATTTTCTTGCTCAACATTTATGAAAAATTGCTTGATACCTTCTAATGTTACAGCTTCTTTTTTCACTAAAATACGAATCGGATCACGCATAAATTTGGCTGTAATATCCAACGCTTCTTGTGGCATAGTAGCTGAAAATAAACATATTTGTGTATCTTCCGGGCAATATTTAACAATATCATAAATTTGATCTTTAAATCCCATATCTAACATTTCATCTGCTTCATCCAATACAAACATTTTTAACTGGTCAATGCGTAATGCGCCTTGTTCAATCAAATGAAATACCCTTCCAGGCGTTCCAACAATTACGTGAACATTTCCTTGCATTAAAATATTACAATGTTCTCGATTTGATGGTTGGCCTTGCCCACCAATTAGTAAATGAATGTTAATTTCTTTCATATGTAAAGCTATGTCTCCCATCACATTTCTATTTTGCTGTGCTAATTCCCGCGTTGGTGCTAAAATTATAGCTTGGACGTGTTGCAATGAACTATCCATAGATTGTAATATCCCGGTACAAAAACTACATGTTTTCCCAGTCCCGGACTGGGACTGGGCAATTACATCTTTACCTCGATATACTGGAACAATTGCTCTCTGCTGAATGACAGACGGATTCTCGTAACCCATAGAATATAATCCTCTCAATAAATTTTCTTTTAGGCCCATGTCATCGAAAGATTTATATACATCTACTTCATATTTCTTCTTTTTTTCTTCAACTTTGGCCTCTTTTTCCCCCATCTTCAACTCAATTTCCTTTTTCGATTCCTCTTTCATTGTTATTTTTGTATTAACAATGGAATCACCCATTTTTGTTGCCGACGCCACAGTTTTTGTTGTTGTTTTTGTGATATTCGTAGTAATGCCTGAATTAATGAAACAATTTTGGCTTGGTCATAGTTAATCGTTTGCTGCAAGTATGTTACTTCCGATATACCATGATGTTGGAAACACTATTAAATAATAGGTAACATGCACAGATACTGGAGTAAACAAACAAGCTGACCAGCGAAAGACTATCATAAAATGATCATGAGACGTCCGTGTCGATGAACCAGGGGGATATATATTTCAGATATCACGATCCCACATGTAATGCTGAGCACATTAATTCAGCACCATCTATCCATACCGCAGTAGTAGGGTTTGTGTTTTAATAACACCGGGCCCACACCGATAAACTATATACAGCGGATACAGAAGGACATTTTACGAAACTCGATGAACAAATTGAACAGAATACTTTCAGACGCAAAAGTTTACTAAGAATGTTATATATAACTCGTGAATTGTTACCAGTTACAAACAATGCGTGTTGGAAAAAGGCGGAACCGGGAACATCCCTGACCACATGACCCTTAAACCTCAGAATAGCAGTAACCTATTTTCTATAATCATATATGCATCATTTTCCTCGAAAATAGTTGTAAATCAACCCAGCTTTTCCACTTTTGCGAATATAACTCATGTGCACTCCAGACTTTGTATATATAAATATATATATATGTATTGTAATTCTTTTTCGTTCTTTCAATTATTTATACAAATACATATTTACATACAGTCCTTGCACCGTGAGTTGACACCACTCGTGTCTTACATTTCTTTTCTTTTTTGTTTCTCCGTATATATAGATAGACTGTAAGGATATATATTTTTTTCCTGTTCTATGTGTTATGTGTTGTTTTGTGTTTCAACAAGAATGGCTCTTTCGTGCAATCCAGCAATGGTGTGTGCCTGTTAAGATGGATTATTTCAATTATATTTGTAGTGCATAAAAATGATTTTAAATCCAAATTCTATGTGTTATGTGTTGTTTTGTGTTTCAACAAGAATGGCTCTTTCGTGCAATCCAGCAATGGTGTGTGCCTGTTAAGATGGATTATTTCAATTATATTTGTAGTGCATAAAAATGATTTTAAATCCAAATACAATGCTATGTCCATACTAATATTAGTGGATGTCTTATTGAAAATGTTGGTTTTTGCTGATATTTTTTTAGAAAAGAAGATCGCAGAAAATCAATTTCATTCTTCTTCCTTGAAAAATATTATAACATAAATATTACGAGTCGTAATACCCGGTGGTTGTCGTCAAGAGGAAAACAATATATTTTAATTTTAACGAATTTTTTTTAACCACAATGTTTTGTTTTTTATTTAAATATAATATTTAAATATAAAAATAAAGAATTGAATGATTAAATATTCACAAAATACGAGTACTACACGACGTTAACAAACACTTGTATCAATAGTTTTTACTCTCTCTGTTAAACAACACATCTCATCACACACACAAAATTTCTCTTGATCTCTCTCACTTTTTTCTTCTTTTTAAACGACTTCCTCTTGTGCTACTTCACCTGTCACAACTTCACCATCAACAATTGCAACTTCACCACCAGCATTTGAGAAATCAAAACCTTTTTTCTTATTTTTTCTTCGTCTAGGTGCCATTTCTACTTCACCACCAACATTGCTTAAACTTTTTCTAGCATCTTTTTGTTGAGCCGCACGCAATCGTTGTTGCAATATAGCATTTCGTTCCATCAACGCTTCTGCAGTCATCTCAGAGTTTTCAATTTGTTTCGCTTGCTCTTGTTTTAATTTTTCCAAATCTTTTCCATCATTTAAAAATACCGGATTTGTACTGAATTCTACCTCGTCCATACTATTTATATGTTGAAATGATTTTGCTTGGTTCACTCCTTTCTTTTTTGCAAACAATTTTTCAATCACACTAGGCACTTTTCCATAAATTTCAGATATCAAAACAATCGAATAATATACGATAGAAAATACGACGACTAAAAGAACCATCCACGTGATCATCTCCCGTTGCCAAGTAAATTTACCAAATTTATCATTTTTAAATCGATCACTTTCAAACATAATACCAGATAAGCAGACAAGAATGGCGCAAGCTAATAATATTTGTTCCACTGTATTGTAATCCCAGAAATATTTTTGTTTATGGTCACCCATTCCAATACGATGGATTAAATTACCACTGTCACTAAATTCAACATCGTTGCGCTTGTGCCTCCGATCACTTATCGATTTTTTCCTTTGAACATACGCAAATGCTGCTTTAATAGATTCCTCTATTCGCATATGTTCTGGATCTCTTTCATCATATGCTTTCCGATGATGTTCTGCTAGCGCTTCATTCCGTTGCACGGTACTCATGTATGGCTGGTGTTTCACTTGCACGACATAGCATATGAATAATATCAATAGAACAAATGCTAACTGAAATCCTGGATTGGCACGGAACATCAATGCTGCAAAGCAAATACCACATTTCCTTAAAATAATAATAATAATCCAATATGTTTTTCCAGGCTTAAAATAGAAATACATTTTATGCAACCATGTGCGTAGGTAAAACGACCGTGGGTTCGTAAAGATACTCTCGCCAGTATCATGTGCTCTTAAAAGTTGATCCTCTTTAATCAATGTTTTATTGTGGCGTAGTAAATACAATATAATGATCGGGAACCCAAACGTCATGTACACAAGTGCAATAATGGCTGGTAAAACAAGTCGTACTTGTACATGTCGTGGGTTTCCACATTCGCATGGGCCACTGTCACATTCATATGACGTAAAACCCGTGTACAATAGGCCGTCATCTGGTGTCAATGGGTTGCAGTTGAAAATTTCCAATGCACGCCTGGTGACGGAAATGTACAAATAATAAAACGATAGCAACAGTACAGCGGTAAACTTATAATGCGCTATTTTGTCCCTGGCACGCTTCATGTAAAAAGCGTTGAATACCATGTAACATGCCCAG
This sequence comes from Stramenopiles sp. TOSAG23-2, assembly GCA_900128395.1. NCBI lineage: Eukaryota > Stramenopiles sp. TOSAG23-2. The sequence goes on along the minus strand of LT649413.1, from coordinate 2,658 downwards.
CATAAAATTAAAAATGCACCTAAAATGATTGGGGATAAAATCACCATCCAAAATTTAGTTTCATAAGGAAAGTCTGGTACTAAGCATTCCGGCGCGACAATATCAATATCAAATGAAAAGAACGACAATGCTCGATAAAGTGATTTTAATGCTGGTGGCCAATCCACATCGCAATCTGTAAACATGGCCAAGACTTGAAAGTAGTCCCAACCAATATTAATAAATGCCAAATTAAAACGACGCTTATCAAGCCATCGCATAAAGACGCACACGCAAATAATTCCAAAAATAAAGCCGATGATAACCAATTCCGGATTTGCTGGGCATTCTTCGCACTTACCGTCGATCTTATAATGTGTAGTAGCTGTGCAAAACGCACAACGTTTTCCAGGTAAACATTGGCACATGCCAGTGCTAGGACCACCGGTAATATTTTTAACTTCGACGCATTCCGAACAATCTTCCGGATTTCGCGACATGCATTCTCCACGTGCTATGACTTGATATAAATTCTCAATTGCCGTATCTTTGCGCCCATACATGCCTGCACATGCAGATTCTAATTTGTCCATCCTCACCGGATCTCGTAAGCATCTTTTTAAACAGCTAAATGATCGTTGTCTCCATTCCCATTCTGGTGGACATTGGCACACTTCCGCAATCGCGCGTGTACATTTTACACCGCCGGACCTAGATCGACACTGCAAGCTTACTGAACATGTCATTTGCTCAGCTGGGATCTCACCTTTATCAACTTTCTGTTGGCAAAACAATGCTTGATGTTCATATCCAACTTCGCATTTGTTTCCTCCTAAACAACTCTCTTGTGGTGAACATGGGACAAAATCGTAGCATTTATCCCGTTGGAATGCGTGGGGAAAATCGAGTTGTATTTTATCAGTAAATAAACGCTTTTCTGCACATCGCCGTGGCACTGTGCGAGTACCTTCATCACCCACAATGGTACGCAAGCCAGCTGCTTTTTCATAATCAGCAGCTGCTTTCTCTCCCATGATATCGGCAATTTCTTTTCCATATTGCTCCGTGATGTCTAATGGGTCTCTCCAGAAAAATGTTTGTGATATTGGATCTTCGTAACTTCCACCTTTACAAATAGCACCTTGAGGACATGGCGAACAAAGTTCATCCGGGGCTGCGTAATAGTTAGGACTTTTCCCCGTTTTTTCATCCGGTTCACCAGGCTTGCAGCGACTAGATACAATAGAATTTTCAGTATTTTCAAGACCAACAATTTTATCCGCATCTTGTAACGCTACTGATAATGATACATTCTTCGATCCAACAACATCTTCTACAGGCATGCATTCAACGTATGGTCTTCCATCACTCTCATGGTTGTCCATCCACTTTGCTTCAGCACATGGCAGGGAACCTAATTGTATATCAGTCTCCGTTTCCACAGGACCAAAATTGATACCACGCAAAATGATTTTCTCGCCACCCATCGCATCGTACGGGCGTGGCAACGCACTTGTAACTTTTGGTTTACCAAAAGACCATTTCACATCACCAACGCTTCCTCGTCCAGAGACAGAAACCCGCAATGTTAAATTCACACCAAAACCGACTGGTGCACAAATATCCAGCTCTGTATGTGTCAATTTTGAACCACAGATGCATTTCTCATCTCGTGTTTGAGGGTTTACACAACTAACTTGAGCTAGCCGCCTTCCGTTTTGTCTACTTACATACTGATGTAAGTTAATTAAAGCTTGCGTCAGTCGCTTTCGATCGATAATGTTGTTCTCTGCATCAATGTTATCATCTACACCACTCGTTAATCTTCTGGACGGCACAGGCCCAGTACCACCGAGTGGGTACATCGCACCATCAAACAACGTGAAAGCACTATCATCTTCAACATCGGTATTCGTTTTGCATTTATCATTAGTCCACTGGCATTTGCCCTTCCCAACGAGACTAGTGCAGACTTTTTCGGTTTTGTAATCCGTACATGTTCCAACAGTTACTTTAATTGCTTCAGGAAATGGACCAAAATTTTCACCAATAATTTTAACTTGTGTCCACTGATTGCAACGTCGTTGTAGCTGCGGGTTGCGCTTGATTTGTGCTGGAGAGGCCCCATCAACACGACTATGCCAAACCGATAATGGTTCCCACGCACCATCTTTGCACCCATCCGTTAGTCCAGCATTTGGCGTTAACGACGTGATTTTAGGATCTGCGAAGGAAAATGTCTGCGGTAAGGAATAACACTGACCAGCAGCGCATATCTTTATTACTAAATCTTTTCCCACACCTTCTGGCATAACCGTTTCAATAGTAGAATGATTGTTTTTCCAGAAAGGGTTGTTGTTATTAAGTATAATTTTTTTACCTTTTACACAATATTGTGAGGTATCTCCGCATTCAAATTCAATGCTTACAGCGGAGCTGTTCGGAAGGCCGAAATTACTTCCGGAAATGGTCAATTTCATTTTTTTACCTGTCGTTGGATTTTTTCCATCAGTAGAGCCTTCTATCGGTTTATCTTTTCCAATTTTCCCTTTCCCCTCAATAAATATACCTTGTTCAGGTTCGTCCATATCAATAACTGGCTTTTTAAATGAGAGTGCTTTCTGTTTGGATTTAAAATCATTTTTATGCACTACAAATATAATTGAAATAATCCATCTT
>LT649412.1:0-27710 GCA_900128395.1 Stramenopiles sp. TOSAG23-2 | reverse complement strand
GTGTGAGATAGATTATTTCAGTTATTGTATTCTTTTGAAGAGTAGGAATTATCATGAGTAAATTAAAACAATAAATTGTGCGTGTAAATTATTATATATAAAGTTTTATTCACGATATTTTATATAATATTTTTATTTTGTGTTGGATATGTAACATTTATTATTTCGGTGTTGCCATTGTACCCATAATATTTAAATTAAACTCTTCCACACGTTTTAAATCTTCTGCTTTCTCTGTTTGATACTTTAAACATTTCTTATCATCTGTTATCTTTAATACAATCATACCATCACAATGTCGATATTTCATTGAATATCTAACTTTACTTGGATTTTGTTCATATAATGTTTTTGCTTGTGCTACAAAACTATCAAATTCACGTATATACACCATTTTTCTATCCCTTTTCTTTAATTTACTATTATTTATTATACCACCTCGTGTTTGTATATTTTCTTTTTTATTTTACAATATGTCCCACTGAATGTTATTATATCTATATATATATACAGCAGCAACCGGAAAATTATTATTTTGATGTATATAATGTTATGATATCTATTTTATATTGTTTCTACGATTCTTCTCATTAAATAAATATCGATCGATGTATAAATATTTATTATTTAGAATTATTATTACAACAAATGTGTGTTTTTTAATGGTGATGGATGATGGAAGTAGTTTGTTGGGAAAAGAAGAAATAGTAGACATTTCTATATACCAGTATACTAATAACTATACCAAAAGTATTATGAATTATTATTATCATTATTACATTATATCATAATCACAGAGCACAGAGCACAGAGTGCCACAGGCCTAAGGACAGCTGGACAGCGAGATTTATAGATTTTACGATTTTACATATTATATAATACGGCAGCTGGCCTTTTATAATCCTGTCCTGTCCAGCTGTCCTGTAGTCGTCCATTTGTGCATTTAGGGCTGGCTGGGCTGGCCTGGCTGGCCCAGCACCAACAGCTTTTATTTTTTTTTTTTTGGTTTTTTTTTTGCAAACTGGCAAAATACATGAGTAAGAGAAAATTTTTATATAATCACTCACACTACCACATTGTATTCATCGCATTTTTTATAAATTACACCTTTACAATTTTCCTTATCATCATCTTTCTTATTCTTATTTTCCAACACTCTCTTCGTTATTTCTTCTTCCCTATCTAAATTATGATAATCCCAAAATGGTATGTGTGATAATGATATAATTTCTTCCTCCGTCAACATGGACACTTTAATGTAACGAAGAAGCACAATGCGACTCACGGCCGATACAACCAACCTTACCTTGCAAAGGAAATGTGGAAATGCGGTGAGATGTATTGTGTGATTGACAACGAAGGTAGTTCATATTATCATGATAACACAATTAAATGTGTTGCGGCTAGTCACAAAACAAAATTACATTCCCGTATAATGCGCCGGCAACTCTGTGAACCTACTGATATCTTATTTAAGTTGACTACTATTGATAAATGCGTAGCAGATTTAAATGACGTATAATAAAGGAGAGAGAGAGATGATTGCATGATTGAAGAGATCTGATCCCCGGTCAGTTTCACGAGTTAAAAAGAAAAATGTGTGGTTACTAATAGGACACTACCAATTGGGTTTGTACCAGCAATTTTATTAACTAACACCACACTAGCTCCCCATAACTTGATTGATTGCTTTTTTTTATATATGAACTTATGAACTTAATAACTTATTATCCAAAGATCTACCTATCAAATATCTATCCTTATACTACTAAATCTTATAACTTATTATCCAAAGATCTACCTATCAAATATCTATCCTTATACTACTAAATCTATACTTTAACTTATTGAGCCCCGATGTTTTTGAGGAGGTTTTCATCCTTCATCCGTCAAGGTAGAAAATCGATGCCTCTAGCAGGTAAATACAATGCACGCGCTTTTCTTAGCACCAACATTTTTTTGTCGTTTTTTTTTTTGAAAACTCGCTCCGTCTTGACATGCTGTGTCCATGCTATTTGTATTTTAATGTCCCATTAAAGTATAAATCATGAATCATTTGATAGGTAAAAATCGATTTCAATCTTCATTTTTTTTCACAACAAAAACAACAAATTGAAGATGAATCAATATATATATATAGATAGATATATCGAATATAGAATTATAAAAAGGGAAAGGAGGGACAAACAAACAGACAACAAAATTAAATCAAAAGATGGAATTTGCTGCCTCTCATACAGCAGATAATGCGCTACCAAATGTATTATTATCATCGTCAAAAAATGGTAATTACGATACCAGCTCTAGAAAAAAAATGAATAAAAAAAATAAATATTTAAAATCATCTAGTAAAAAAAATAGAGCTAATATTTTAAAAAAAGAGGTAGTGGAAGAAGAAAATAACGAGATGTTTCATACACCAAGAAACGATATCAAACGAAAAAAGAAAAAGAAACAACAACAACAAAGTATAGATACTTCGATAGAATCTTCAAACAATGGCTTTAGCGAGAATAAACCATCGTCACCATTATCATCATCGAATGATAGTGTTGAATCAGAATTATTACCTGATAAACATTATTCACATTTACGTTGTATACAAAAATTATCTCATGTACACAACACTATATGGGAAGTGTTAACAACACCGTCACCAACCAGAGCATCAAAAAGAGGTGCTGATGGTGACAACTACAAAGAATTTGTTGAAGAAAAAATTCGAAATATAGAAAATAAAAAAGCATCAACGTTTTTAACGGAACTTAGCAAAGCACAGCAACAACAAGCAGACCAAGAAAATGCGTTAGAAAATTCAAGTACGTATAATAATAATAATTTGAATCCTAAACCACCAGCTGGTAGTCCACCCCGTTCTGGTAGAACACCATATAAATGGCATCCAGGTGATGAAATGATTGCATCATTAATCACTACTACAAGTGAGGTCGATGATAGAAATGGCAAATCACCATCATTATTTAGAGAAACAAAGGACAGTAGTAGTACTATTACCAAGAAGAACAAAGATGTGGATGATAATAACAATCGACGTAATAATAAAAATCCACGTCGTCATCACAGTAGTGGTAGAAGCAAACAAAAACATCGTCATTTGCGTAAAACAACAGATGAAGAAAAAAGAAAAAGAGTTGATAAAGACAAAGAGGAGAAAAATATAAATAAGAAGGTAAATGAAACTGAAAAAGTAGAAGAAAAAGATGAACATACAAATATTCAGATGCGTGAAAGTACACCAACAACAACATCGACTACTAGCAGTAGTAGACGATCAACAAGTAGTAGAAGAAGAAGAAGGGGAAAAAAAGTATCATCACCTGCAATAAAACGTAATAGTAAGAATGAAAAAACAACTCGTAGACAACGAACTACTACTAGTACTACGATATCGATGTCACAAGCACCTTCACCATCCACTTCTCCGCATCAACAACAAGAAAGAGAATTAGCGTTGAAATTTAAAGAAAGTCGTAATAAAGATGAAAATAAATCTCCAAACATTATTCATAATGTAAAGGAACCATTAGTAACAAGTCCATCATCATTATCTTATGATGAACGAGAACAAAAAGAACAAGTAGAGGAAGACGGGGAAATTATATCGAAACATACTACTACTGCTAATATGAATACTCAACGTTTGTTCCAAACAAGAAACAATGGAAAAAACAATTCAAAAGATAGAATAACTTCGACGATGCAATCAAAAGGTCCAATTAAATTGATACGTTCTAAACGTACGCCATCGAAAAAGATAGGACCAGATACACGTTCATCAAGGTTGCCACCACCTAAATCACCATATTCTCATTTACGTTGTGTACAAAATTTGCATATAATAAATTCACCACCAAAAGATTTGAATAAAAAGGTATCAAATATAAATGATGTAAACAGCAATGGTGATAATGTTAATAAGCAAACATCGTCTGGTAGTATGAATAATAACAGTCATGATGATGATGATAATAACAACAATCCAGATCAAATAGAAGCAGTATTAGTTGCTGGTAAAATTAAACCGGTTCCATGTATTGCATTGCAATATCGGGATAAACATTTACCACCAGGTCAATTGCGTTGTTTAGAAGTCCAATTGCCAATTATACCAAAACCAGATGACCTTCCAATGAAGATGTACATACAAGAATATTGTGAATATGTTTGCCATAGATTATGTAAAGAAGCAAAACCATTTCAATACATCGAGTTGAATCAATTAAGACGTGTTGTCACATGTCTATCATTAAAATTAAGTAATGGTAAATAAATTTTTTAAAAAAAAGAAAGTGTACGGTATATATACATATATATATATACATATAAAGAAAACGTAGCCATCACATTTTCAAACGGATATCAAAGAATTGTATATATATATAATCTATAAAGTTTTTTTTGCCACATATAGATCTATACAGTATAAATATAATTCACAACACATTATAAAAATTATTTTGAATATATGGACCGATAATTATAGTAGTTTTTGTTTATAATTTATCGAGGTCATCATAATTTTAAGTGTGTGTTTATATATTTTTGATAGATAGGTACATTGCATTGATACGTGAAATGGCTAGTTTGTTATTGAAAAAACGTACAAGAGATTATGATGATGATGATGATGATGACAACAATAATACCATAAATAGTACCACTCCGTCCCAACGTTCATTCAATATTGGACCAACTGTATATAATAAACGAAAAACGTCACATAATAATAATGTAATACATAATGCTAATAATAGAGTTACTAGTACTTTGAAAAGGTCTTATTCTGCAGCTTTAGAAAGCGATTTAGAGAATTTAGTGCAAAAACCGATTTCTACTACTACGACAACAACAACAACTACTACTACTACCACTGCAATACCCGATATAATCCATCATAATAATGACAATAATAATCATGATAGTACTACTAATAATAATATGGTAATGTCACAGTCTCCAATATCAAATTCGAATAATAAACGACGACGTTCAATGAAAAACAACATTGTACATAATGCTGCTCTTAACGTTGGTGTGTCTCCAAACAATTCATTTTTGCGTAGCCTTCACATTGAAAATGCCATACGTCGTGGGCGTGGTGATTCAATACCTCTAGCTTCACCAGCATATTCAAAAACATGGTTATTGCATCAAGGTAATAATAACAAACATCACAGTAATAGTAATAGTGATAATGATAAAGGATCATCAGATGATGGATCGATTATCAATACTTCGAATGCTTATAATGATGTCATATTTTCATTTTCTATGAAGAAGGACAATAATAGTGTACAAGCAGATGTTAAAGGGGATGGTAATATTGTTATTGGTAAAGGTGATTGAAAAAAATAAAGGATAGTGTGGTGTATTATGCAATTGGAAAATGTATACATTTAATGTTTTTGTTTTTTAGTAAAATCTAAATCGCATTTCAAATTGAAAAATTTGTGAAGAGATTTTAATGATGAAAGTATGTGTGCGTGTATTCGAGTGTGTCGAATGCAATCATAATTTACGGGTATCAAGGATACAAATTATATATCTTGTTATATATATATTTTGTACTCGTATTATATATTTTATTACATATTTTCTTTTTTATATTTAATATCTTCTCAGATTGTTACGAACACAAAAAAAAAACTCCTCCTTGTTTTTGCACACACACACAGTCCGTGTACTTGTTGTACGTAGATCTAAAAACACTTTTTTGAAAGTTACTTTTCCTCGACTAAACATAAAGAATGTTCTTTTCCTAATGCTACTTGTACAACATTTTTCAACCCTTCGACTTTTACTGGAGTTACTCGATATGCTGCATTGCTTTCCAATTGATCACCTCTTCCCAATTGACCGCTTCTTCCTTTACCAAATAAAAATAATTTACCATCTTCGCTAACGCATCCACTATGGGAAGCACCAGCTGCGACATCAATAATTTTTTCATTTTCATCAACAAAATAATCAATTTCACGTGGAAGATAAATATTTGTATTTCCACCATGTCCAAGCTGGCCTTGTTGACCATCACCCCAACTGAATACTTTGCCACTTTCCGTTGCTAATAAAACATGTGCATCACCAGCCGCTGCTTTTAATGCTTTTTCACTCGCTGGTAAATTTATTTTCTTAGGTGCAGATACAACTAATGATTTTCTACCTTGTCCTAGTTGACCATTACCATCTCTTCCGAAAGAATATACACTACCATCATCCATTACAACAATAGTGTAATCTCTTCCACAGGAAATATTCACTGCACGTTTATCTTTCAATGTTTCGACTAATTTCGGTTCAGTTTGTTTGCTTTTATTTCCATGACCAAGAGCACCATCGTGACCACATCCCCATGTATATACGAGTCCATTTTCCAATAATACAGCTGAATGCATTCGTCCAGCTGAAACTTGTGTAACTTTTTTACCACCAAAAGGGGAATTATTTATTTTTGTTGCTTCGCCGGGATTTTGATTGTCATGACCAAGTTGTGAAAAATTGTTACGCCCAAAGCTATAGACATCCCCGTTACTACATAAACATATCATATGAAATCCACCAATAGAAACTGAAGTCACTTCCGAGCTTGATAAACTTTCCACTAATTGTGGCAACGTTTGATTGCTATCACTGTGGCCGTGTCCTAGTCTATCATGGGCACCACAACCACATGTAAATAACTTACCTCCTCTCGTAACAAAAGCAGATTGATCAAAAGAAGCATCAATAAAAGATACATTATCGTTGGTTGGTAAATTCTCAACAAAAATTGGTTGAATTTGTTTTACGTCATTCCCTAAACCTAATTGTCCAAATAAATTATTACCAAAGCTGTAACTTGCCGTTGTTTTTGCAACTTTTTCAGCCACAGACCAAGCTGCATATGATATTCTATTATTTGTATAAGACATGGTTGACTTGATTGGATCATTAAAATATGCAGCAGCACCAAAAGTCGTCGCGCCAATGCATATTAATTTATTTTTCATGAATAATGTTTTCGTTGCATGAAACATGGTGTGTGAGATTTATATATTTATTTATTTATTTGCGTACTTCCTCCTATTGTAATAAAAATGTACTTTGTATTTCAATTTTTATTTATTTATTTGCGTACTTCCTCCTATTGTTATAAAAATCTAATTTGTATTTCAATCTTGATAAATTAAACGTTTTTCTTTCCCGTCAGTACATTTCTATGATCTCTTTTCTACATGTATTTATTTGCGTACTTCCTCCTATTGTTATAAAAATCTAATTTGTATTTCAATCTTGATAAATTAAACGTTTTTCTTTCCCGTCAGTACATTTCTATGATCTCTTTTCTACATGCGGTTATGGTCATTTTCTTTTTATTTATTTATTCTTCGATTATAAAACTATTCCATCCAGGTTGTTATAGTTAGGCATTATAATAAAATTATTGCAACTATTCGCGTGCGGAGGATGATTAGATTATTTTAGATGTTATTCGGTATTGTCCTGGATATCTTTACCTATCAAAAATGGCACATAATTTATACTTGAAAGGGGAAATTAGAAATTAGAAGATCAAAAAAATTGTCTGGATACTCTACACGGTGCCCTCGTCTATTTCGTGCCTTCACTCTTGAGGAGCGAAGCGACGAATATGGATACTCCTGGTATTATACTCTCATCACATCGATTTTTACCCTATCAAATGACTAATTTATAATCTTAAATTTAACTTAAAACACACTTTTATCTCAAAACTATGACTTTCTCTTTACTATCGTAAATATCTCAAAATACCCGGGACCACCCGTGATGTAACGATAGAGATAAATACAGGTCTAGATAAATAATATAAATATTAGATATCTTAGCTAAGCAGCAGATGCGTCACTATGTAACACGTTCCTTTGCAACAGCTGATCAGCAGATGCGTCACTATGTAACACGTTCCTTTGATCTCCTGACAACAACAACGATTTGTAGCTGGTTAACTTCAACGCGTGAATAACCTAACTACACGGAATATATATATATGTAAGAATATATATATGTCCAAAATGACACTTTATTATTACTACTACTAAAGTACAATATAGATTCACAAACTATATGTAATATAAACCATAAAAACTCTATTTTATAAAATGTAATGTATGTGTACTAACATGTGTATGTATGTATATATATATGCCTCTACACGTCTGTAGAAACGCATCTATATCCACACAATAACACGCACATATAATACCATTATCAACTCTCACTCTCTCATAACGATCAACTCTCTCTTGGCCACTAGCTCCACTCTCAATGCTATTTGCCTTACATCCTCTTGATGTACCTGCTATCTTCACGTTATATCATCCAATCGACATAACCAGATCTATACCAGTTAGCACGTAGATATTTACAATAATGTAGAATTATGTAATCAATAACACTTTAAATGAGTGAACACATTTTGTTAATTTATATATCGGTGAGAAATGTATATCTAGATTAATTTAATGTATAAATAATACAAGAGATTAAAGGAAGATGAATCATGTGTTTGAAAAAGACATATTCAATGCAACGTTAAACCCATTGTATATACAAAAAAATGCAACAACGGGGTCATCATCAACAACAGCAAGAATAACAACAGCAAAATTATCATATTATTGGATCATTTTTCGTGCGATATTGTTTTTAATCATCCCAATCATTGTATTATGGGTGATACCATATCATGATTTATATTCATATATATGGTTATATTATGTCATTGTTACACAAGCAACAATAATATGTAATATAATAATTGAAAACAATAATATTAATAAACGTCTTGTTGTATTTGTGATATTATCTATAGGAATATCCATCGTTATTTCTTTTATACCAGATACGATGGTTCATAACAAAGAAACACATGTGTTAAAAAATAATTATAAATCATGTGAATGGTATACGAAAGAGGAGTTACGAATATGTGATGGTTTTTTTGAAAATAGAATTATGAAACTTAAGCTGCATCATAATAACATCAATGATCCTGGTATAAAAGAACTAGGTTCTATCATAAAATATATGAATAGTTTGCAATATTTGAGTTTGTGGGGAAATAACATTACATCAGATGGCAATAATTACGTCAAACAAGTATGGAATGATGCAGGTAAGCCATCAAATGGTCTATGTCTTCATCATGGTAGTAATCCTTCTTGCTGGGATTGAGCTTTTAAAATAGAAATTGCGTCTTGAAACGATTTATTACGGGTTTGGAAGATACAGGGAACAAAATTGTTGCGTCAAAATACTCGGAGAATCGTGTGTTGTATTTTTATTACTACGCGTGAAGAGTTGAGAGGCATGCTAAAAATAAAAAATTTAAAATTTGTACCGGGGTGTGAAAAACTACTCGTATATTATATCATACGTATAGGGTGCTAGGTGCTGTGCATTTGAAGAATAATATATAGGAAATTTATATATTATATATATGAGTAAGAGAACATTTTATATACTGTACGTTATACATACGAGGTTCGTAATAATTATATAAAAATCTTACATAAAAATATACGTAAAAATGTTTCTCCGCCAAAGGTAGTAAAAAGAAAAAAACGACTAGTATATCATTTTTGATGAAATATACTAGTCGTTTTTTTCTTTTTACTACCTTTATGTCGAAAACGTAAATATTCTGCTTTCATTGCTGCTTTCTTTTGTTCCGCTAATTTCTTTTTATCCTCTATTTCCATTTCTTTATGACGTGCACGGATGATAGCACGGCGTTCACGTTCTTTTGCCAACATATTACGATGTGCTTGTTCTTGTGCTTTTTGAAACATACGTACTAACGATGTTCTCCCTTGCTGTTTTGCTGTTTCTATTGGTGTTAATCCACGTTTATTAGTTAAAAATGCATCTGCGCCAAAATTTAATAAATGTGTACCAACTGCATCCCCAGATGCCATATGCAGTGGTGTATCTATTATAATAATAAACCATTTAATATACATTTGATATTTAAAGAATATATTAGTGACAAAAGGAAAATGGGGAAAAAATTGTTAGTTTTGTATTGTTGCAATAATATGATATATTTCGAAAGACTCTATGATGACTTACCACCTTGTTTATTTACATCATTTACACGACAACCTCTTTTTAATAATATTTTCGTAGTGACTTCTTGACCATTTGATGATGCTAAATGAAGTGCAGATTCGCGGCCTAACATAGTCCTACTATGTATATTGACACCATTCTCTATTAAAAATCGAACTACAGGTTCTTTACCAAACGCAGCGGCTTCATGCAAAGCATTTCTACCATTCGTTGGATTAAAACAGTTTACACGTGTCCCATTTTGTAACATATATCGTAACGTTTGCAAATCCCCTTCCAATGCTGACGTGACAAATTTCACACCTTCCATAGCCATAATAACAATTCTCCTAATTTCTTGGTATGTTTTTTCTTTCTCTTTTTTACAAACACAACAAATAGAAACACAAAGCCACACACACACACACACGATAAATAAATCTAAGAAGAGACTTTTTTTTGTTGTTTGTTGTCGTCAGTTGTGAAAGACTTTTTGTCTATTTGTATTGATGATACTAATCTAATTATTAATCTAATGAAATTTATAATTATAATAAATCGATAATAAATAATAACGGTAGTAGACGGTAGTTGTAGATGTAGTGTCGAGGTATACTTGGTAATATAGGTAAATATTAATAGGATAATAATAAGCTATTATATTATAAAAGCTTAAGGTGTTAACACAATACTCGTGCGTTTAGCCGAGCGGGTATTTTTTTAATTTTTTTTATACAGATATAAGTTAATATAGCAATACATAATTGCTAATAATACAAAGAAATAATTGTTTTACTTTACATATCTTCTTGCATAATCATTGCAACACCTGCTAAAACCCATTTTGTAGATGGTTCAACACTTTTTAATGTTGCGAGCACGATGTATGTTGGTCCTCTAAAGGTGGTGGAATATATTGGACAATTATAGACACTTGGGTCTGGTCTAATATAGCCAACTTCAGTAGCGATCCAAGAAGCTTGTGTCTTTCATTGCATTTTCGACAGCTGGTTCTGCCTTTGCTAAATCTGCTGCAGCACTAGTTGCAATTTTATTAGCCTCTGCAGCAATTACACTAACTTTCTCCTCTTCAATCGTTGCTTTATCTGTTTCCTCTGTTACAGTAGCTTTTTCGATGGCAACATTTTCAGCAATTTCTTCAGCAACTGCTTTTTTTTCATTTGCATCAACAAGCATAACCTTCCGGCCTTTTCCATTCAGTAACTTTCGTCACTTCATTTTTATCTTTTTTTTTCGACATTTTATATATATGTATATAATGTATATATATATATATTTAAATATATAATATATACAACTCTATACAAATAAATAAATAGATTATATATATATATATTAGTGTTTTTAAATGACTATCCATAAAAATGTATATCGATGTACACTAAATATATATATATTTTAAAATCCTACATTTTTTATTATATTTAAAATGCCAATCATAATGCTACGGTAGTGGGGTGGTAACAGATATATTTTTGTTTTTTTGAGCTAATGTACGTAAATTTATTGACAACAACATGACGGTTGTAGATAATTACATGGAAATAGCATTAGGAAAGCTACAAGATCTGGTTGAGAGTACCATATTTTAAAAAGCAAAAAGAGCACACGATTTTCCAATTTGTTATAAGCAAGTTCGAATAATTTTTAAAATTAGGACGAGGCGCCATGCCCTGTGCCATACCATGTGGTAGTCTAAGAAATTACATATAGCAGCTGATATTCGAATGCTTTTTCATACTAATTCCTTGCTATCTAAGAAGGTACTACTTCCATGTAATTCCTCATAGCTATTGCTATTGTGCTCTCTCTCTCGCTCTCTGCTTAATTCCTTTAAAAAGTACCTATTCTCATACTACTACCCTACTAATTCCATAGTATTCAAACTTTTCCAAGATAGGAAACAATATATATATCATGTTTAGTATGCATTTTCTTATACTTTTGCACACTTTTCCGAACAAAGCATTGTATAAAAGCCTTAATTTTGACAGCTTCCTTTCGATCAAGTTTTTCAAGCGTTTTTCTTCTTCCGCGCTCATATTGTTGCAGTCGTCTGGTTACACGAAAAAATAAAAAAGTATAAATACTAAATTTGATTCGGAAAACCAAAGAGGAACAACACTGTGTAAGTCAATATATATATATGTGCGTGTGTGTACTGTGTATATCAAATTCATTTATTTGTAACTATTATATATATAAAAAGAAATAATATTTCAAACGACGGGAGGCATGCATCCATATCCAAGACCTTTCTCCGCGTTAACGAATTATGATGTTGGAAATACAAATTCAAAAATTAATTATGAACTAGTAAAAGTGGGTTATATTAAAAATCCAAGTAGGAATACGAATAATAATACATCGACAAGACCAGCAACGCATCATCAAATGCATAGGCCTGGTTCTAGAATGGATTATAAAAATAATAATCATAATGTACCAAGAAGACCATCTACAAATCAAGGATCACGTCGTGCTACTAAAAATAATAATAATAACAATTTGTATAATAAACAACGTCAACGAATATTAATTTTGAATAGAAACAATAATAATAAAAACAACAAACTAAGAACAAGACCAGCAACAACAACAAGTCATACATCAAGGATACGCAAAGCTGCTACTGCAAATAATAATAACAATGCTAGCACAAGTCCATTTTCGCAACAACAACAACAGAGGAGACGACAACAAGCACTGAAAAAACGAAATCAAAAGCAAGAACAAATAAGAGGTGGGGAAAGACCTGTATCTAGACTTATGCAACAACCACAAAATGTGAAAAAAGTTGGATTGTATGCTGCACTGCAAGGTAGTCCAAAACAAATTTCACCTCGACCAGCACGACGTAATCACAACAATCGTGCAACAACGTCTATGGGTTTTAGGAATGATAATAAAACAAATAATAACAACAATTTGGATAACAATGAAAAAAGTAAAAATGTAGTAAAAAATAATGGTGTTTATGGTATTGGTTTACGTCCTGCAACAGCCATTGGTACTAATTTTTACAAGAATTATAATAATAATATTAATAAATATAATTTACATACGGATATTAATGAAATGATGAAAATTGAACGAAAAGAAACTATTAATGAGAGAAGAACAAAGCGACCGACGACTGGTATCATAAAAAATAGTAATGTTGGATATCAACAACATCGTTATCAACAACGTCCAAGTACAACTGGGAACAACAACAATCCAAGAGTAGTTACTAGTCGTGTGTCATTTAATACTACAAATAAAAGTTCGATTGAGAATAATAATGATGATTTAGACACATATATACCACCAGCTGATATGTTAAACAATCATAACAATAATGATACTGCGTTAAATGAAGAAAGCAATGTTAACATGATGATGAACGACAATAACAATATGTTGTATGATAGTGATATACGTTTACATCCAGATGCAAAGGAATTACATGCATTGATTGATCGTATGGAAAATATGGTTGAAGAACAACGAATGAAACCAATTCCGTGGGAAGCTGGGAAAAAAAGAATTGGTAGTAATGCCATAGTACGAAGAAATAACAGTAATAGTAACAACAATGATAATATGATGAACCAAGTGGAGGAAACAGTAGTTGAAAATAATAATGAAAATATGAAAAGCAATAGCAATTCCAAAGCAAGTATGTATTCTTCATCCATGAAATCGATTGACATTAAACTTAATATAAAAATACCTGATCGACCAGAGGATACATCGGATCATTCGTTTATTGAAGTAGATGAGGAAGAAGAAAAAAGAAATATGCTACGTATTCGTAGAGGTCCAAAGCAAATACAAAGACCACAAACAAGCAATAGCCCACGTAAATTTTCGCATAAATTTTCTTTCCAAAAACAAATAGCTACTGGAGGAAAGAATAATAATAATACTAGAAAAAATTATTATGGAAGACCTCGACCATCAACATCAAGTGGTTCAAGATTAAATAGTAATCGTAGTAGAAATAGTAATAATAATAATCGTGTTAACAGACGTATTGCTAATAAGAATCAAGGTGGTATTTTAAAACGTCGTCCAGTAAATTCTCCTCGCAAATATCCTCCACGTTTGGATTCATCTGCATACGCTGCTATTAATATAACAGAAAAACAAGCCAATGCGTTGTTAAAGGAAGGCACAAGTGGAAAACAAGTACATATAACAAATTTAAATCAATTTCGAAATGAAAAGATAACAACTGCATTAGAATTAAGTAGTAGACAATGGCAAAAACATTCTCCACGAGCTGCAAGTCCAACACATGTTCGATTAAAAGAAGAAGTAAAAAGATTAGAAAGAGCAGTTGGAAATTCAAAACAAAAAATTTTACAAGAAATTGATGTTTTACTACATCCTTCCAATCGTGCATTGTAATATTTCTATTATATAATATACCTTTGGTATGATATTATATTTTTCTGCCCTCCCTCGTGTGGTGGGGAGGTATGATATGTACGATATGTGATATAGTGCATATACGCGTGTGATATATGTATCATACGTTCGTATATAAAAATAAATATGTATTTAAATCACTTTTGATTTTAAGATTTTAAATTACGGGAGTAAAAGAAATTTATATAATATTATGAGTAAGAGAAAATTATAATATATTTGAGTAAAGTAGAGAAAATTACGAGAGTATATATTACTTCCAGATAGATTTTAACCACATATATATATATTACTCGTACAATTTTTAACTTTGTATAAATAAGAGAATTTTTTATATTACTTCAGATATGATCTTCTAGAATTAATTTTACTTCTCTCTTCGTGTGTGTGTATTGAGAGAGATGTACGTAAAATTTTACATATTCTCCCACACGGCGCCCCAAACTGCACCCATTGCAACACTATCCGATAATAATTTCTTAAATGAATTGCGCTTTTCATTATTAACAGATTCATCACCAAGTTCTGGACCAATAATATTTAACAATGCACCAACAGCACATGAAACTGCTTCTATATCACTACCAAATAATAAATCTGATAAAGATTCAACAGCTTTTTCATTTTTACATATTATATTTCTACATGCAACTTCCCTAGACAAATTTTGTATTGCCCCAGCAGCTGAACCACATACACCTTTATATGGAGATTGTAAATGTGATATTAAAATATCAATTGCACCAGCTTCCCTTATCATATGTATACTGAATGTATCTGAACTTATATTGTGTATTGCCCCAACTGTACGAGCTTGTAATACAGGATCATTTGATTTCATTAATTGCACTAAACTATGGATGCAATTATCAGTATCCCTAACTGCACCACGTCCATAACTTTGAAAACAAATACTTTGTAAAGCACCTGCTGCACTAGCTTGTAACTTGACATCATTACATGCATTTAAAAAATATGTTAATGGTACAATACCGCCACTATCAACTAATAATTCAACATTATCTATCTCATAACATAAATTTAAACATACATTAGCACATTCCATCGCTAATACATCTTTATTTCCATTCATACAACTCTCCATAATATATACTAAATCCCTGACTAAACGTTGATTTACAGCTCTTCTATTTCCTAATTTTCGAAGTAAAATTTTAAAAGTTTTCATTAATAATAAGGCTAAATGAACATGGTTAACTATTTCTTTCCTAGCAAAGACTGTTTGTAGTCCCGTTAAATCATCTGTTTTATTTGTTTTTAAATTTGGGCTAGTTCCTGCACTAGCATTGCATATTGTAAATTGTTCTATAAGATCTATTGCTTTTAAATTGTTCTTATTGTCAAAAATATTTATAGTGCGTCGAAGCGTATTGTCAACTTTTTGATATGGTACATTATTAATAACTTCTGGTGGTGGTAATGGTGGTTGCATAATACGTGGTGATTGTGGTGATCTTGGTGACGATAATGTTTTTATAGACTCTTTTGTTTTATTTAACGTTTTATTTTTCAAAAATTTATTATTGTTCGTCGTAGATATTGGTGGTATGATGGATGGTGCTTGATTATTATTATTATTATTGGATGATGATGTTGGACTTCCAGGTGAATTTCTCACTCTTGGTGGCGGTTGTTGTGATGGTGTTCGATTGGTACGATTCATCGTGATTTGTTCTATGTCTCGACTTTATATCACAAATAAATTATATATTAGAATGATAGAATGTTATATTCAAACATATGGATATGTGTCTTCGTCTTTCTTACTCTCTTCACTCTGATTGCTTTGATGATTATACCAGGTATTGTGTATTGTACATAAATGGGTTGAGTTTGGTGTGTAATAAAATAATTAGGAGTCTATTTTAACAGGCACGTATCATTGCATTGCCTAAAAATATTCGCGCAACAAACGATCATGAGATGCACCACCTATACGGAAACGCTTTTTTGCAAACTATAGACTATATATAGAGGCTGATGAGATTCAAACTGTACCTTAATTATATACTTGCAGCGTTTTATGTACGATATATTACCTTAAACTTGATAATTTGACACGTTTGATATACCTATTAATTTTTTATCTTTTTAAGTATTTTATTTTTCATCTCTGCCGACTGCCGACCAGCCGACCGCATCACCACCATTAAAATTCTTCTTCTTCCATTCACATTCCAATAAGCAATATCACTTTTATATCTTTATTGATGAAAGAACCTCTTGGTGTAATGAAATTCATAACCATTTTTCATTAAAAGATCAACACAAACGACATTTTCAGGAGACACAGACAGAGAAAAAATTGAAATTAAAATTAAAACAAAAAAAACATGGAAGATACAAATTTATATGATGAATTTGGAAATTATATTGGTTCAGATTTATCATCTTCCAGTGAGGATGAATCAGACCAGGAAATGAATAATAATAATATGATGATGAATATGGATGATGGAACGAATCAAATAGCAACAAATAATAATTTTGAACAAGATGTTACAAACTCAGCTACTTCAACAGAAATTGTGTTGCATGAGGATAAATCCTATTATGCGTCTGCTAGTGACATATACGGCGATGATGTTGAGACGATAACGATGGAAGAAGATTCACAAAATATTACAGAACCTTTGGTAAAACCAATTAAATCACGTTCTATATCGGTATTAGATAAAGATATACCAGAAACTATATATGAAAGTGAATATTTGACCGGATTTATGACTGCAAGGGCACTAGTTAGAAACGTTGCTTTTGTTGGCCATTTGCATTCTGGTAAAACATTTTTGTTTGATATGCTCATTGAAAGTACATATAAAAATAAAGTTACAAGTAGTTGCGAGAAACGTTATACTGATTCACGTAAAGATGAACAATCACGTGGTATGAGTATTAAATCTTGTCCAGTATCTTTACTATTACCAGATTTAAGAAAAAAAAGCCATTTATTCAATTTAATGGATTGTCCTGGGCATACCGCGTTTACTGCTGAGCGAACAGCTTCTTTACGCCTTGCAGATGGCGTAATTTTGGTCGTAGATGCTATTGAAGGCGTATTGATGGAAACAAAAAATGCAATACATGAAGCATCAAGGAAAAATTTGCCAATATCATTAATTATATCAAAGTGCGATCGTCTTATAGCAGAATTGCGTTTACCACCAAATGATTGTTATTCTAAATTACAATCGATCATTGATGAAGTTAATATAGAATATCGTAGTAAATATAGCAATAAAAATAGAAATGGGGCTAGTGGCAACAGAAATAACAATAATAATCATAATAATAATAATAATGAACCATACTTGAATCCAACCAAAGGCAATGTTTGTTTTTCATCAGCAAAACATCGTTGGGCATTTACATTGAATAGTTTTGCGAAGAAATATTCAGAAAATCATAGTGGAAATATCAATCATAAAGCATTTGCTCAACGTTTATGGGGTGATGTATACATCGATAATGAAACAAATAAATTTTTTGTTGGTTCAAAGAATAAAAAAATCGATGTAAATTCTAAAAGGACGTTTGTCTCATTCATTTTAGAACCTATATATAAAATTTATTCTCATGTGATTGGACGTGAAGATAAAGAATTGAAATCTTTTTTGAAGAGTTTAAATGGTGTAAATATGAGTAAAAAGGAATTAAAGCTCGATCCGCATCCAATGTTACGTTTAGTTATGAGCAGGTTTATGAAAAATAGTGTACAAAGTATTGCGGATATGATGATTGAAACATTTCCAAATCCATTGATTAATGCCCATAAAAAAGTATTGAACCATTATCAAGGTGATATGACTAGTATACCTGCACGGAGTATGTTAAGTTGCAATCCGGAAGGGCCCTTAGTTATTAACGTGGTAAAACAATATGCAAATGGTGATGGGACAAAATTTCTATGCTTGGGGCGTATATATAGTGGTACCGTCCGTGCTGGCGATCGTGTTCGTGTACTTGGTGAACAATATTCCTCAACTGATGATGATGAAGATATGGGAATAGCGACTATTACTAATATATTGATTGGGCAAGCTCGTTATACTATTGATATTGATATGGCAACTGTCGGTTCGATTGTATTGCTTGAAGGAATTGATCAACATGTAGTGAAAACAGCTACGGTGACACATTTGACATCTGCAAACGAGGAGTGTAGTGATGTAGAGATTTTTGCACCATTAAAATTTGATACTGAGGCTAATATGAAAGTTGCTGTAGAACCATTGAAACCATCCGAATTGCCAAAAATGGTTGAAGCATTACGTCGTGCCAGTAAAAGTTATCCATTATTATCTACCAAGGTTGAAGATAGTGGTGAACATGTTATCACAGGTACTGGGGAAATCCATTTAGATGTTGTTTTGCATGATTTGCGATTATTATTTTCAGATATTGAAATAAAAGTTTCAGATCCATCTGTTTGCTTTCGAGAAACTGTTGTGAAAAATTCTTTTTTAAAATGTAATGCATATTCACCGAATAAAAAAAATAGGATTTCCATGATTGCTGGTCCAGTAGATAAAAATTTAGCTAACGATAATGAAAAAATGGGTACCTTTGATGATTTCCACTTCAAAGGAAATACCGAAAAAAAAGCAAGCACAATTTTACGACAAAATTACAATTGGGATGCATTGGCAAGTCGTTCTATCTGGGCATTTGGTCCATCTGCAAAAAGGGGGACAAACATATTATTAAACGATACTTTACCGTATGAAGTTGATAGTGCTTTATTATCAAATGTACGCGATAGTGTAGTGCAAGGATTTAGATGGAGCTGTAGGGAAGGTCCGTTGTGTGATGAGCCTATGAGACAAGTAAAAATACGCGTTATAGATGCAATCATATCTAATGATCCTATTAGTCGTGGTGGTGGTCAAATTATACCAACAGCAAGAAGAGCTGTTAATAGCGCCTTTTTAAGTGCGTCTCCTCGATTATTAGAGCCTGTACTAAAAGTTGAAGTTGTCACCCTTGAAGATACTGTACGTGCAATATATAAAATATTCAAAAATAGGCGTGGAAACGTAATAAATGAGAAAGGAAAACCTGGCACTCCTTTTCATGTATTAAATGGTTATATACCTGCCGTTGAATCGTATGGTTTCGAGACTGATTTGCGTATACGTACACAAGGCCAAGCATTTTGTCAACAATCATTTCATCACTGGTCGCTTGTGCCTGGGGATCCACTGGATGATAATTTTATAGTACATCCATTAGAAAAGGCACCTAAAGATGCTTTAGCTAGAGACTTTGTTATAAAAACTAGACGTCGCAAAGGATTAGGAGATGATTTGAACATTGTAAAATATTTTGATGATGAAGCTATTATGGAGTATGCACAAAGAAATATCGATTTTTAAAAGGAATTCACTCTCAGAAAATAGATTAATATTTTAAAGGCTATATCATGTGATGTGTTGGAGTGCAAATTTTTGTGAGATATACAAGTATATATATATATTATGTGTTTTTCTCTTACTCATATGTTATATAGAATTCTTTTACTCCCGATCAATATATATGCATATATATTATGTAATATGTATAGTCTATTTTTTATAAAAAAATGTATATTTTTTTTTTTTTTTATGCATCGATATCGTGTGTCTTTTTTGTTTTTAATGTGTTTGCCATCGATTGGACAAATTTTTCTTAGCTAAAATTTTATTAGGCGTTTGTCCACCTTGTAATAAAAGTTTCATTGCATCAAACTCGTTTATAATTCCCATCGGGATCCATGAATATTGCTTTCTTAATGGATCATATACAGCTTGTGCCATGGAAAACAATCTCGAATCTATTCCGCTATGGCTAGCTGGTGGGGGTAGTAATATTCTTTCTGGAATTGGATTTTCATGTGATGATTGAGTTATTGCTAATGGTGGTATATGAGAGTTAGTCGCATTTAAAAACTGCTCTCTTACTCTTGTTTCTTCATTTTGTCTTGGTTTTATAGTTTTCATTAGTTTATTGGATGATGCGTTTTTTCTAATGCCATTTACTTGTTCTAATTCTAGGACACGATTATGTTCCCGAATTTGTTCTATTGTAGCTTCCAATTTGGCGTTGTTACTGGACTGCGGTCCTTGAATATAATTAGGAATGTTGCTATAAACAGACGATTTACCTGTCTGTAAATCTTCTTTAGTATAAAATGACTCTTGATGCCTTGCAATACTGTCTTTCATTAATCTTTCCTGCTTCAATCTAGTGATTTCTCCTTTTAAACGCTTTACAATTAATCTTTGAGCTTGTTGTTCCTCAATTAAATATCGTAAGATTCTTACGCATTCCAGATTCAACTTTTTCTCTTCGTGTCGTGCATTGATATGACTCTTTATTTTACCAAGTTTTTTTCTCAATGTTCTCCCACCATCTAATACACCTATTAATGGTGAATCCAAGTGTCTTTGTACAAGTTTTTTATCGTTTCGCAATTTCGTTGCCAACATATCCAACTCTTGGTCACGATATTGTAACCTTCGTAGTAGGCTCATCGTTTCTTCGAGCTGCTGTCGATCCATAGAAGACATTATGGTTTATTATTATTCAAGGAGTATAATAAATGAAGCTGAGGGGGCATATCTATTGTTTCCACATATGTATATATATATATATATATTGATAATAAATAATATTAACGGGTTTATGTGATGGTGTGTTTATGTTCCATACTGGCATATAATAATAGTAGTAGTATGTCCACTTACAGCTGGAAATCTAAGCTGGGAAGACTGGACAACAAAAGACAAAAGACTGTGCTATTTTGTAAATTGCAAATTGCTATTTGCTATTTGCTAGTGTATACGTAATACGTAATATGCATCTATTAATATCCTATACATATACAGTACAGTATTATATTTATAGTACTTTTTTGAACCTTTTCTTTATATTGCACTATTATTACACTGCTACTACTAACTACTAACTCATCATCCTCCAGCAAATTTAAATTATAATGCTTAATTAAAGTGCTTAACATAGATAGATGTAGATAATTAGATCCTGGCAAACGCAACGAACCATCTTGAAAGGAACCGGTAATAAAATAAATATCTAAAACAACTGTGACTAGAATTAATTCTGTTTTATAGAAAACGTACTAGAAAGATGTCTGGAATTATACCAAAAACTAGTTCTTGGAGTAACTCGCTATTGTTTTACCAAGAAGCAATTGTCAGTGAGCATTCGGAAGACGACCATAAACCAAGTAATGATGTTAGAATATTTGTAAGTGTCATGAGTTCTCATGGAGTCTATGGCTTCAAAAGTAAGGATGATGTTATTAAATTTGAGTCATATGGAAACAGCAAAGAAGCTCATGAAAGGCCAGAATATTTACTACTACATAACCATGAGGAACAAATTTACGATATAAGTATTCTAAATCCGCAAAAAGAGTCTAATTGGCCGTGGCAAGTTATTATAAAAAGCGGTGAACAATACAAGTATATAACATTACGTTTTTCCTTTGCAAAACAACGGCACGTTGAACTATTTGTTTACGCATTAGATATTTTGGAAGCAATACAAAGACATGTAACGCTGAGTAAAGCCATACCTTATAGTAGTCCGAGTATTAGATGGTTAAATGCACTTTGTAATAAAGATATATCAACTATCTACATAACAAACCAAAAGCTTACGGTAAATAACTTGCAAGTTCTTTCCAAAACTGCAAAGGGCGGTGTGTCTCCAAGACATCAGATTATACAAAAGTTTCATTTTGCATTTGTACCAATGGCATTGGATCATATGAGCTTATTAATTGAATGGATTAGAAATAATGAGAAATATTTAGTCGCATTGACATTGCAAGAATGCCAATTAGATGACGTGTGTTTCAAAGCCTTGTTTGGTGGGTTGTTGTCAACACGCGTACATTTAAAGGAGATGAACTTGTCTGGCAATTTAATAATTACTAGTTTAAATTTAATTACAAGATATATCATTATGAATCCAATGATTAAAAAATTAGATTTGTCCAGTAATAAAATATCTCCTGGTAATATGTCGTGTCTCTTAAACCTATTATTGCAAAGTGATATTGAATATTTAGATTTATCTAAAAATATGCTTGGAGATCGTGGTGCAGTTTTTTTATCAAAGATATTGCCACGATGTAAAAATTTACGTACGTTAAAGTTGAATTATTGTAATATTGGCTTAGATGGGATGCGGGCGTTACTATTATCATTATGTGATAGCACGCGTGATCTTTGTGCTGTTGAATCTTTATTCATAGAGCATAATCATTTAGATGAAAGCATCATACCCGTAGTCGGGATGACATTGTCAAAAAGTGAAAATTCTGTAAAGACGATTCGCATAGGAGGACATTTTGACTTTCCAGAACTTTTGAGAAAATTAGAACCAGCGGAATTTCAAGAAAGATCTGTGGGATTCGGGACGTTCACGCTTGCAAACTATGGTACGCGAGATGTTATACGAAAGATTCATCCTAAAATTAGAATTTTTATTAGGACGGCTACCTCCGTTTTTGATGTGGAATATTTTATATGCATGCTTTGTACAGCATTAAATTTGCCAGCAGCACATTGTATTTTCGATGCTATGGAAAAACATGGTAGGGAGTTAGTTGTTTTACATCTAAAAATTCAAGACATGTTAGACGTAATTGGTAGAACAAGTAGAGTTTTGCCTAGGAATTATGAATTAAAGGCAAAGCTTCTTCATTTGTATGGCAACAAATATGCGCCAATAGATGGTCCTTTGTATGATGAGGATCCTTCTTTTGAGGAAACTGTTCTTCATGAATTAGAAGAACTTGGAATTGTCAATATTGATTCAGTATCTACTACAGACGCTGAAGATATAGAAGCAATTAAAAAAGAAGACGAGGGAAATGATGATTATTCAGCTCCATTAGGCGATATGCTTTATTCTCCACCACGGAAACTTGCAACTAGTGAAAAAAGTATTAAAGAAAAAATAGAGATGCTGGATAAAATGTTTGATTTTGCTGCAGAGATGAAAAGTAGTGATAACATGAACGATATCGATTGGACTGACTTTGATTATGAAGAAGCCGTAAAAGTTAGAAATGAAAAAAGAAATAAAAACAAAAGTAGAGATAATGATAAAAATGGTATTAGTATGCAAACCATGTTAATGGAAGGTGATAAAGAAGAAAGAAACGAAAATTTCAAAGATGAAGATGTAATAACTGAAAATGAAGTATTATCAACTATTGATTCAAAATCAAAATTTACAAAAGATTCTTCTTCTTCGCCACAATCCAATGCATCATTAATGCAACATGGTATAGAAGAAGAAGAAGAAAAAGTGGAAGATGATGAGAAACAAAAAGAAAAGGATGAACGTATAGGGACTAAGCTTGGCGCTGAAGAAATTACAACTATTATGAGCTTTGTCGTTCACGAGCTTTGTGATGAAAATTTTGAAATTGATGAAGGAAAGCTGACACAATATCGTCAAGATGAAGTTATGGGAAATCATGTAAAAAGATTAGACGAGATAAGATTTGCAAAAGGGGGGATAAAACATGGTACTACTCAAGAAATACGTCTCATATCCAATACGGAGTCTCCTCCAGACATGTTACCAGCTACGAAAATGCGAATTAAAATTTTGGAATCGATACAAAAGCGAGATGCTGAAAAATGTCTATCTATATTGGATGAAGATGAACGCTTTGGAACACCCGTTTTACAAGAAAATGACATCATGTCAGCGAGAAGATTTCTACGCCAAGATCAAGCCATAAGAGCTAGAATAACAGCAATAATGGATGGTGACGATAACACGTCACCGCAGGTGTTTATAAATGAGATTGCACGGGCAGCTAAATTCGGATGTCAGAATTCTTTTGTACATGCAGCTGTGATGGAATATGGAAAAAGGTTGAACTTAACGCCTGTGAATCGAGATTTCATGAATATCAGGTTTATCGTGCAAGCAATGCAACAACGAAAGATTGACGCGATTAATAGCGCTATAAGTAATATTGATGAGGACAGCGATCAAGAGCAGTTTATGCCATTGTTACTAGCATGCGAAGAATTAATGAAAAAATTGCGAACAGCACAGGATTTGTTGCGTGATTCTATTGCCATAGCTGATTTAAATCGTGGCGTTCTTGTTAATCTTGAATCATCGTTATTTTATGCTGCGCAAGTTAAAATTTCAAACCATAATATGTTGTGGGATAAGGCAATTGAAGCCCATTCTAAATTTGCAAAAGATCATGCGGTTGAGTATTGTTTAAAAGCATGTGTTACAACTTGTAATTTAACAAAATTGATAAATTTTTTGGAAAATGGAGATGAGAGGATGTTAAGTTTACCTATGTATAAGCATGGAGTTAAAATTGTTCAGCACACCAGTTATTTAGTTAAAATCATTGAAACGATCGAGAATTTAAAGGGTTTTGATGATGTTATAAAGCACGATATAAATTCATTAGAACGGAGCCAGGAAGTTTTGGCTCGTATCAGGGAATTGTTAGAGTTTGCCAATAGAATTCCAGTATTAACTAATGGTTCTTTTTTACCTTTCGAACATGTCGTTTCATGGTACAATGGAGAAGAGATCGACGATGCAAAAACAAAAGATAAAGGGACATCGGAAGATATGAAGACAGTCGAGAAGAATGAACAAAATTTCCTTGATGAAGATGGTAATATTTATGATGAAAAAGGTAGGATGTTAGAAGATCAATCTAGTTTGTTGGCAGGACAACCTTCTGAAGATAATAATGATGATGATGACGTCAAGGATGAAGAACATTTGCTTAACGAACTAGAAGATGCAGTCAATCTATTAGATTTAAAGAAGCATTGGGAAATAACTTCGGCAATTATTCAATCGGAAGAGCAATCTTTGTCGTCTGCAAAGAAGCGCAAAAGGTATGTCAAATTGCAATTGAAAATGGCTGCATGTAGCGATGGTGCATTGTCCAGCCTTTTTGATGAATCATTGTTAAATGCAAAAGCGTGGAATATCGACAATGACTTTGTACATATTGCTAAAATTCTATCCGCTGTGGAAGAGGTTCGAACTGGAAGAGCTGATGGATATTTTGTTTATTGCAATTTTACTCTTGATGGTCCAGCATCTCGCATGGAAGAAAAATATTTAATGGGTTTAGGAGCAGATAGCCCATTGCGACTTGAATGTTGGGAAAATTTAAGGGCAACAATGGAATTTAGAAGCGGTTCTAATAAGCAAATTGGGTTACATATGGTTGATTACTCACAACAAATGTTGTCGTTTACAAGAGCAGGGATACCGACATCTTTAACCATGTTAAGTGAATGGGAATCAAACGAAGCAGTTTTAATTTTCAATAAGATTCGAACTGGCATTCAGCGTACAAAGCGGTCGCCATCATATTTTTCGACAATGCGCTTGTTAGCATCTAGAATATCGTTGGCGTCTAAAAAATTCTCGGAAGAAATGTTCATTCAGCTAGCAAAATTATTAAGAAAAAATCCATCATCAAAAGAATTGGAAACAGGATGGGAAATGATGTCAGTATGGTTGAGAACAAGACACATAGACAAAAACTTTCTTCCTACATTAAAGCATTTTGTGTTTACTCAGGCGACATACCTTTTTCAACAACCGGGGCGAGACTTACAAATAGTCTATCGCATTGCACGTTTTTGTGCAACAATTTTAAGTAATTATGACTATTTTTTTGAACCATGTGAAGCGTCTGAGAGATTTTTTGAGTTTAGTTTACAATCTCCAAAAGTGGTACAAGTTTTGTTTCCAGATAATTCTTGGCATGAATATAAAGTATTGTCCTTCACATCTGCCGCTCAATTATTGGAGGATATATGTGCAAACGAAGAACAAGATGTTTTAAGGTGGAGAAATTTAAGCTTGCATTTTCTAAATGATGAATACAATAAAACTGGGAGAAACAGCTCTCGCATAACAAAAGATGCGGTAAGAGGCCCGTATGCTAGTATGTTAAAACCGGAAGAAGACGTTTTATGGGCATGTGGACAATACATGGTGGCGAGAAAAGTTCTATTACCAGTTAGATCAACAGGTTATGTACAACGTTTAGCTCTAGTACCATATAGTATATTGCGGAATGAGCCGATATTCAGCGCTGTAGAAAAACTCAACCAAACGAGTTTTGCACGCCTTGGCACGGATCGACTTATATATTTTCATATATTAAATACTTTAAAAGAAGGGAAACATACGATTTCAATGGAATCATATGCGTTCATAGCATCCATATTGCATTGCCTATTTAATGAAAATAATTCAAAGTTGATGGATAAAGCAGAAATGTATCGAACGTTAAAAATGTGTGTTCCGTTGAAAACGTTGAGGATTGAAGGAGCGAAAAGTATGATGAGTGTTCGTATGCAAGACTTTGTCAAGACTTTCAGCAAGTCAGAAACATATAATTCTGAATATTTTCAAACTGCATTTATACAATATGTTAAAAGTTTTCCGTTTTATGGAGGCACAAGGTTTGATAATTTGACAGTGGCAATCGAATCACATAGACGCATTAAGAAATTTCGCTCATTCATAATTGTCAATGCAAATGGTGTATTTATATTAAAGCGTAAAACTGGCAGGATGGTTACGTTTGTAACTTATAAGCAAATGACAGCAGTTGCATTAAGTCAGAAAGATAGGTTTTTCCAGTTTATGACAAACAATTCATCAATACGAGTCTCTGCCGTTTGGTCTATTTGTAAAGATTTTTGCCGAGCATTTTCAAATTATTTATCATCTCTCTTGCGATCGCATCATGGTGTCGTTGATCTTAAACCAAGGGAAATTGTGTATCGATGGGAGAAAGATAAAGTTTTTGGCACTGAAATAACAATACCTGATCCACCACAGATTGAATTGGATGAAGAAGAGTATTGACAATTCATATGATTTAAATTTAAATTTGTTAAAAATCGATTAGTGACTCTTATATAGAATTAGAAAAAAAATAATATTATTTAGCACTACATAGCATTACAACTCGCATATTTTTCATCAAATTTCATCATTTTCAACATTTTCAACCAAAATTCTTCTATTTCATCGTTATGATGATGGATTTTTCATTTCATTACAAGAAAACAAAGGAAAAACATTGAAAATACCTTTTTAAACTTAGGCTCCACTAGTAT
>LT649411.1:0-27742 GCA_900128395.1 Stramenopiles sp. TOSAG23-2 | reverse complement strand
TATAAATAAATAAATACGTACACTCATCGTTAACACTTGGATCAGCAATATATATATGTCTATGTATATATGTATGAATATAATTTCCAGTCGTTGTGCAGTCATATTATTTTATGTAGTATAGTTAGAATAGTAACTTGTGATTTTTTGTGTGAATAATAATTGTGGTGTTTTGGCTTACCTGGCTTCTATCTGTTACTGTGTGGCGACTGGCGACTGGCGACTGATGGCGGCCTTTTTTTTTTCTTTTTTTAAGTCGTCTTCTCGTCCATGTCGATATTTTTTAGGTTACTGAGTAATTATTTTTACACTTACTATTACAATATTAATTATAAAAAGTATATTCCCTATATGTGACATATTATATTTGCGACGACACATATATTTAGAAATATTATAATGGATAAAGAATGCCAGAATGCCACAAGCTTTTAATGTTCTGTACTGTAAATAATGGCATGGATGGTATTTATAAAGCACAACAATATGAGGCAAGGGAAAAATATTGGTAAAATCTTTTCAAAGAGTTGTAAAAAAATGATCATTTTTTAACATTTCATCAAAAAGTAAAATTTCTTTATAAATACACGGTAATAAAAATAATAAAATCTCCCTTTTGAAATATTAATACACACACATTGAGAGAGAGAGAGAGAGAGAAATAATCTCTCGGCCAGCAGTTACCGAATATTATATTTTTATTTAAAAACACTTTTTTCTTTAAGACAATTTAAACCTACGACCTTTTGCATCTTTAGCTGGCCAAAATTTAAACCCAATCATATCAATATGCCCTGCTGCGGCGATAGCACCACCGATGTCAGCGTAATACATCGTATCTATCGTACCTTCTGGCAGTTCATTTTGCAATGCATTCACAGTATCTTCAATATAATGAGAACATCCAGACGGATGAAACATTAAAAATTTATATTTTGTTCCCTCCTTGCATTTTTTCTTTGCAAAATCAACCATGGATCGAACTCCTTGTTCTTCATAATTACGTCGACGAATCATTACAATTTTTGTCATTTTGCTATTTATTTCTTCAACATCACTTGGCGTTGATACTGTTGCCAATGTTGTTAAACTCATGTTAAAATAAATGACAGTTCTTAGCACCCAGTACAATGTACCTTTCAACTCATTGATCCTTCCCCATTTTACCCACCCATCCAACGTTCGAAGTGTGGAAGTTTGAAAAACAGAATCATGAAGAGATCTTAACTCTTTCGCTAATTCATCCGCTGAATTTACACTACCATCAGCAATTAATTCCCATCCACGTAATGACAATAAATCCATACTCTCTTGACATACCATCCGTTTGATTCTTTTTTGTTTTTCTGGATCAAGCCCCTCAATTGCTGTTTTAATGCAATTAAATAATCCTCTCGAACCTTTGCGCGGAACAGTTAGAATTAAAATTTCTTTTATCCCTTCATCTAAAATAGAATTTAATTTCTGTTTAAACACTTCTGCAGAAGGTGCACCTGTACCAACTTTTTTGGGTTCTTGTAATCGCAAGCTATTTGTAAATTTAATAGCATTCATTGTCATCGTATCATGTTCCAATAAATGCGTATCATTTTCTTCTACAATTTTAATACCAGTGATATATTTTTTATAAATTCCTTCTCGTTTAAATTTTGACGGCAAAATATAATCAAATCCTACTAATTGTACGTTTCGATTTTTTTCCACCGCTGGCAAAGACAATTTTTCCATGGCAACTTGCTCTCTCATATTATCGGACTTTTCTTTAATCAATGTATTATTAAACGCAAGTTTACGTACTTGTTTAAATACAGTTTCAGGATCATTTGCATGTATATGTAATTTTCCTAATAAAAATCTTTCATCATTTGTTTGATCCTCCACAATTGTAACCACTACTGGTACGATTGAATCACCCAAATCATTGACAGCAGATTCCAATTGATTTTTTGCTTCTTCTTCCATTAAATTGCGATTTTTAAATTCAAATACAACTTCTGTACAATATTTGAATTTCTGATTGGCAAAATCTTCTACACCATGATTCTGGCAGTTGCCATGAGACGAATGGCTATTGCTTTCATAATCGGAATCATCCACATCATCTAGATTTGTTAAATTATTTGTTTGTTTATTGACAATATTATCCAATATAGCACGATCAGGGAGCGAGCTTACACCTAAGTAATCATCATAAACAAGCTTATCACTTAAAGCATTTAACATTCCTTGGATAAAAAATACTAAACCTTGTGCACCTGAATCAACAACATTTGCATCTTTAAGTATTTTTTTATTATTCACAATTAATTCATTTGGTGTATTTAATAATGATTTCAAACTTTCATCATACCAATATCTAATCAATTGTAAAATGGTAGTGGGCTTTTTTTCTTGCTGTTTCAAAGTACCTACTTCTAATACGGAAAGTAATGTACCACGTTGTGCTTTTGCCATTGCATTTTCCATGGCACGAGATCCAATATCAGCTAAAGTTTTTGACATTTCTTCAACTTTGATGTCTTTTTTACCTTTTAATTCACTTTTTAAATTTTTAAAAAGAAATGATAAAATTGTTCCACTATTCCCTTGCGCTGATAATAAAACATCAATTCCAAATTTATCACTAACATCACCAATGGACTTTTTAGCAGCTTCGGTATCTGTTTTCGATAGATTTCTCACTGCAGTACGTAACCCGATTACCATGTTATTCCCTGTGCATGAGTGATGTGTTAGAGAGGTTATCTTTTTTAGGTTTAGGGGAATAGAATTTTAAAAACTTACCAGTATCCCCATCTGGAACTGGAAATACATTGATTTTATTACAATATTCGTGATTTTGATTCAAATAGACAAACCCAGCACGCAAAATTTCTTCCCAAATTTGCCCCGTAATAATTGTATCGTTTTTCACTGTGGAGAGTTGCACTGTTGGTTTTGGCGATGTTTTAAGTGATTCTTGTACTTTTCCTTTCCCTCTAATTTTCTTTAAAACAGTTTTACTCATTGATTTTGGTGGGGGTTCTTTTTCATATGTACGGTCATAAATGTAAAATCGCAATAGGAGGAAAGTAAGATATGATGATAGTGCATATGTCCCATATTTCAATGTAGGATATACGATTGTTGAATATAAATACGATAATTGTGCACCCATCTTTTATTTTTTATTTATATCTGCTATTATAGCACTTGCTGTAATATATATGTTTGTCGATCGCTCTCTCTCTATATATATGTATATATATATGTTCGTTTATGTCTATCTATCTATCTATCTATCTATCTATCCATATTCTCTAATATCTAGTCTATACATTATTATCTTCTAGTTGCCTTTTGCCTTTTTTTGCAGCAACAAACAAGTTTAGCAGCATGCTTTAATTGAATTA
Source organism: Stramenopiles sp. TOSAG23-2 (assembly GCA_900128395.1). Classification (NCBI taxonomy): domain Eukaryota; species Stramenopiles sp. TOSAG23-2. The sequence goes on along the minus strand of LT649411.1, from coordinate 24,350 downwards.
ATATTTTTTCTAATTATTATATTATTCGTGCTATAAAATTAAATTATTCTGAGCAATAGCATACATACAGCACTATATACTAAAATATAATTAAATCCTTAAAAGATACAAAAACTTTGCATGTATTCGGAAGATATCTTTTAATGAGATAGTACTGTAATAGGTAATAATACTATGTTGAAAGAAGATATAATATTTTTATAAATATAGAATTATTACCCTTTTTGTACAAGGCTTAAGGCAATCCAATCCAATCAACTATATCTGCTTACAAGAGTACCATAGAACCTTATACATAATTGATAATTGACCGTCCACCCTTTTACCATATGTTTATTATAGTACTCTGTATAATAAGTATTTCTTTTTGCACAATTATAAGAAAGTAAAATGATATAAAACAAAAAACGTTTGTAGGATAGTAGTTCATCACGCATAACATATATATACAAAAAAAGTAATCGGTACAACAAAGTAAATTACACGATGGCGCATAATATTAAAAATGGCACGACTGGTGGTCCATTAGCAGGGGTGAAAGTTCTTGATCTAACAATATATCAAAATGGGCCTTCCGCAACAGCAATGTTAGCAGATTATGGAGCAGAAATTATTAAAGTTGAATCAAAAACTGGTGATGGTGTAAGGTTCCTTGCAGGGCCAAATTCAAGATCAGATGGATTAATGGCATTTAATCGTGGTAAAAAATCAATTACAATCGATTTGAAACATAAAGACGCAAAGACGGTTATGAAAAAATTAGTCGAATGGGCTGATGTTATGTGTGAAAATTTTAGACCAGGTGTATTAGACAAGTTAGGATATCCATATGAAGTTGTTTCCAAGTGGAATCCTGGAATAATTCTTGCAGCAAATTCTGGATTTGGTCCAGATGGAGATTGGGCAACAAGACCATCTTATGATGCCGTAGCACAAGCATTTTCAGGTGCAGCAGTTTGGAATGGAGGAGGACCATCTCATCGACCCCGTGTATTACCATGGACATTTTCCGATGAAGTTGGTGCTATGAATTTTTATTCTTCAATTTTAGCAGCGTTGTATGCACGTGAGAAAAATAATGGAATCGGTCAGCAAGTATTGACTTCACAAGTTGGTGCAACATTAAATTTTCAACGAGCAACGTTACAAGGTAGTATTAAAAACAAGCGTCAACGAGATAATGGAAAGGAACCAGGTGCAGCAGCAGCGCATTCTCAACAATTACAATTGACAGGAGATAAGAAATGGATAATTATATCAATGGCTCAAAAAGCACAATTTCAAAGATTTTGTAATCATGTCATCAACCGTCCAGATTTAGCAACAAATCCATTGTATGAAAAGTTTCCATTAATACGTGGAAGTGAAAATAAACAGGATTTTATCAATGAAATAGGACGTGAAATTGCTAAAAATACACGAGAATATTGGTTAAATTTAGCAACAAAAAATAGTGTCCCTATGGCTCCATGTGCAACGTAAGTAACTTTTATTTTTCCATATATTTAGCATTTGAATTTTTTCTCTCTAACACACTATAATATATATGCACACAACAAATATATATATATATTATGATAGGTATGGTGAAATCGGAGATGAAAATGATACCGTTGGTAAACATTTGTTTGATAATAAATATTTAACAAAAATTAATCATCGTGAATGGGGTGAAATGACAGTTGTTGCACCAGCAACAAGATATAGCCAAACTTCCGTCAAATTACCAGATGAAAGTGAATCTTGGCATGAACCACTTCTTGGTGAAAATTCCGATGAAGTGCTCGCAATGGTAGGCTTCACAGCTAATGAAAGAGAAAAATTACAAGTCCAAAATGGCCCAGTACCGCCACCGGCAGGTCCGTATGCAAAGAAATTAAAATCGAGTTTGTAAAAAAAAAATGTGTGTGTGTGTGTGTGTGTGTGTGTGTGTGTGAAGAACACACGGGGGTACGGCTTCGTATAAAATTGTGTGTGCGTGTGTGTGTGTGTAATAATAATTTCTTTTTTTAAATATATTATTTAAAATAATATATATAAAAAGCTGTGTGTACCATCATGTTAAAAAGCTGTGTTTTATTTTTTTGTTTCCTGTGTTCTACCGAAAAAGTACTTTTCGTACTTTTTCCTAAACACGCACCATTGGCTGGGATGTTACTTTCGGTCCTTGTTGTTGTTGTTGTTGTCCAGGTTGTTGCACTTTTTGACAATTCAAAAATGGATTTTCACATAATTTTACTTTAGCTTCATCTTCACTATTATATTTTTCAAAAATACCAAAACTGCTAACGACATTTTTATTCGCTATCACATCGTGATATTTATATGTAAAAGCTATCTTAGCCATATCATTCATCCATTCATTTAAATTATTACTTTCCCCAGGACAATGAGATACTATAATAATTGAACCAACTCTCATGATTTTACCATATGCAATTGCTAATTTTTTTCCATCTCGATCATTTGATGATGAATCTATAAAGACTAAATCTGCATTTGATACTTTATCAGTAACTTGCAATGGTTGTAAATTAATAAAATCTGCAATTTGGAATTGCATTGTATCTTGCATGTTAGTAAAGATTTTTTTCACATTAAATGGTCGATGATCTTGCACATCGAATGTATCAAAATGTCCATTATTGCGTAAACTCATTGATATACCTAAATGCAATGATGTTATTCCAGCAAAGGTACCTAATTCTACAATATTTAAAATTCTTGGATGCCGTGCTAATACAAAATTTAACATTGCTATATCACCATTACCTTGCAATTGTGAAGTATAATCAACACCAAAAGAACCACGAAATGTAGATGCACTTGATAATACATCAAGATTTTCTAAATTATTTAAATTATTTCCATACCAATCATAACACAATGGATGAAGTTGTAAAATATTCCGTGGATCATTACCATAGTTATTATGCTCAACTTTTGTCATAATAAAATTCTCACGTTTCTGTAAAGTGTTTTCACAGTTACCAGCAATACCATATGAAAAATTATGTATAACATTGTGTAAAATCTCGTTATTATGAAACATTGCAAGTTCAATGATATAATATCCACGAAATGGCAATTCAATTTCCATTTGTTCGAGTTTTGCTTTTATACCATTTGCCTGGCTTCTAAAATGTTGTATATTATTTTCACAAGTAGATATATCTTCACTTTTACCATTCTTGCCACGAAGCATTCGCATACCAATACAAACATCAGTTACTCTATTTACAAACGGATGTTTTAAATCAAAATGTAATTTCAAGTCAAGTAAAAAATCCGTCACAAATTCGTTATTTTTTGGATGTAAAATTGTTGCCATTGGATTAAAACCAAGTTTAATTGGTGGACCATTACTATTATCGAAATTTCCATCTAGTATTAATGGCGAGTCTTGAATAATAGCGCAATTACAATTATTAATAAAACATGTTAACAATACAATCGTTGAAACTAACGATAGAATGAATTTTTTCCACATCTTGTTTTTTGAGAGAACGAAGAATGTATTATTTTAAGTATTGTTTAGAGCGTATGTTGTTGTTAGTTAAGAATTTTTTTTTATTATGTACAATCTATTATTTAAAATTTATATTTTGTTTGTTTGTTTTTCAAATTGGGAAAATATATATTATACTATATATATAGTAGTACCTGGTAAAGAAAGTCTGTTAGTGCAATAAAATAATATACAAAAAAAATAAACACTGATGGTTGGTTATATAATACTGGAATAACTATCATCATGGTTTCCCTTAAAATCTCTGTTCCTAGTGCTGTATGTATGCTATATCGAAAAATACTCAATTTAGCCGTTCTTATTACTATGGAATCTTAACTTATATATATATATACTACCACAAATATAGAGTATTACAAACAATAATTGTCGTATAGTAGATGAAGTAGATATACATAATATAACAATCGACGTCTTTATATTTCAAGATATAAACATGAGTTATCAAGGCCATACATATGGGTTTTCAAGAAAGAATGGTTTAGGTGGTTTGTTTTCACGGAGTTCAGGTTTAGGACCTGGACAACGACATGGAATGAGTGGAAAAGGTGTAGGTACCATGAAAAAAGCACGTGATATGGTATTAGGAGATGGTTCACACGTTGTTGTTGATATAATATGCCGTAGATGTGGCCATGAGCAACCACATAATTATTATCGTTGTCGTTGCCAAAATTGTGATGGTCCATTACAAAAAGTTGATCGTGATTTATTTATGGCAATAAATAATAATGATAATAATAGTAATAAAAAAAAGTTAAAAGTACAAAAAGTTCTTGCGTTAAATGATAAAAATATGGTTGTCGAAAAGACAAAAACTGTCACTGGTTTAATGATCACACATAGTGCAAATCAAGATAGTGATTTAGCAGATGATAATTTTCAAATAGTAAATGTAAATCAATTGAGAAATAATAATAGTAATAACGATATAGTTGAAGGAGATGACGAACGACCAGAATTTCAACTTACAATATCTGCACCAAAGACAATAGTGAAGATGTCACCTATGACACAAAGTTTAAAACATCAAAAAACATTTGTTAGTGGCACGGCAAGAATGAGAGATGTGGGTGGTTTAAAAGTGCGCGATCCTGGTTTAGGGCCAGGCTCACGGCATGGAATGTCAGGTAGAGCTGTTGGTACAATGACAAAAGTACGTTGTATGATATTAGGCAATGGTATGAAAATTAGTGTTGATATAGTTTGTCGACGTTGTGGTCATGAACAACCAAGTAATTATTTTCGATTACGATGTCAACGATGTGATGGTATATTGAAGCAATTAGGTGCAAATGAAAAATCAGAGAAAATTCGATCCGTTGGTGGCATTTACAAACAACCGACTGGTAATCAACCAAACATGAAAGTAACGCATGATGAACATATACGATATGATAAAAGACATGCAATTGAAGATGGAGTGACATACAATAGTTTTAGTAAAACAACAACACGTGCAAGAACAGATGATGATGTCATGCGATTAATAAAAATTGAAAATACAAAGAAAAGAACAAAACGTGGTGGTATAAGAAAAGGAATGGGGGATAAGTATATCTATCCTACCGATTTAAGAGATGGAAAAAATGAAGTTAAACCACCATCTGTAACTAATGTAAGAACAGAAGCAGTTGAAGTGCAAGGAAATTGGATCAAAGCAATTGCATTGAAAACTGGAATTCCATATTTTTATAATGCAAAAACAAAAGTTGCAACATGGGATTCAACTGCATTTGATCGTTTTGTAAAGGAAAAGATGTAAATGAGGAAAAAGAAAGGATAATCGACATTATATATATTTAATAATAAGAAAAGTGTGTTGTACAGAAATAATATTTTTGAAATAATAAAAGAAAATTGATTTTAAAATGTGTATGATGCGACGAAGCTGTGTGTGTGTGTGTGTGTGTGTGTGTGTGTGTGCGCACACGGTGTATTATGTGTTTGATTTTAAAATATGTACACTACACGCACACACATTTAATCAAAAACTATAAAACAATATTTTCATAAATTTTTTAGTAAAATCATATATATGCACTCAGATATTTGATATTGTGATTAACATGAGATACGATTCGTATGTAATGTTTTTAAATCAGATGAAGAGTATTTTACTTTCGTAACAAAAAATAAATCTTTTTCTCTCTGTTATGCCATACAAATATTTATTTTAATAATTTTTTAAATAAATCCCCCGCTCTCTCTTCACCGTTTCCGAGTTGGCATTAAAGTTTGACGTTTAACTTTTAAATTTTTTAAATCATTTGGAGTTGTGATTAATCCAAGGGACATATCAATTCCATCACTTCTGCTTAATTTATTGCCTTGCCCTCCCATCATCCACATTTTGCCTGCATATGCATCGGTTTGCAAGACATCGTTACTTGGTAAATAAAATTTCTTTCCTTCCTCATTTGGATCCCATCGTTTCTTTTTTGGATAATCACTGCTTCGATCGACATTTTTCATAAATATAACATCTTGACATGTCAATTCATATTTTCTATCATATTTTGAGACGTAGGACTCGCCAAAACCTAATTTGTCAAAATTACGCAAACCTCGTTTTGCCATATTATTGTGTTTTGATGTTGCATAATCATGCTTAAAAAACGCACGATTCGGTTCCCTGGATGCTATATTATGTAAACATGATTTTTGAAAAGAATCTTTCCGTTTAAAATGATTTTTATTGTAGTATTTATCAGATGAATATGCAAATTTACCTTTTCCATCATTTATTTGAGGTTGTTGTTGTTGTATCGGATGATGTAATGAAGGGGATGATTGTGATGAATAAAACAATTGATCAACACTATCGTTAGTACCACCTTTTGTTACATCTGTCACTCGCTTTCCTAAACTTCTTGTAGGAGGTTGATTCACATTTAAAATGTTTTTTGCATATATATGTTTGTTTTTATTGCCAAGTCTATTTGGTAAATGCATGTCTGATCTTGATCGTGCAAAACCTTTTCTACCTGCACGCATTAATTGTTCACCATGACCAGTTCCAATTGATAATATATTTTCAAAAGACTTTGGTGAAAATTTTGGATGTATTATTTTCGAATTAGCGGGTGTTTTGATTGGTGATATTGCCAATGCCATTTTGTTTTTGTAGTATATATATACGAATTTGTTTTAAAATGAAATGTAATTGTATCCTATACCTTTATATATAATATTTCAGAATGTGGTACAAATGGTATGTAATTGTATCCTATACCTTTATATATAATATTTTAGAATGTGGTACAAATGGTATGATATAAATTGGTATATATTATTAAGTCCATTTATATATATATATATATATACAAGTAATAATCCGTGATCTGCACATGTATATATATAATTTTCTTTTACTCACATATATATTATCTAAATTTCTTTTACTCCCGGATATATTAATATATATGTGCATATAAATATAAAAATAGAAATAAAAAATGCAAATTTCATGCCTATGGAATAGATGATGTGTATTTCGTTGCCCTATAATGATATTCGCATGCTACACGAACCACTCAGGAAAAACAGACATAACAGATAGAAAATTAATTAGACAGCGACGAGATGTGTACGAAAGGACAGAACAAATTTATATGATGGTGCGGCTTAATCTATAGGTCCTAGACGATATATTAATGCTATTCAGTGCTAACGAGATACAAATTTATGACAACAATATAGAAAATAAATAAGCTTTAATAATTATTAGTATGATATGAATATATATTTAAAAATGAAGAAAGTTGGTGGTAATCCAGTACACCACTGTGCATTATTTTAAACGAATTTCTACATCACCAATTGACAACAAAGATTATGAATCATATTTAAAATTCAATTCAATCCACCACCAATGTTATTTCCATGAAATTTCTGATATTATATGATGTACCGATATATACAAGTATATATTTATATATTATGCAAGTATATCTGTTCTTCCATGTGTTCCTATTAAATCATCATCATCGTCTTCACTAGTATCCGCATTAATACCTGCACCACCACGTTGTGATTCTTCCAGTTCATCAATCCATGAACAAAATACATCTATTGGTTGCATAAGATAATTAATAGGACTTAATTCAAAACCTTGTGCACATATTCTACATTTCAAAGTTGCTGTTTTATTCTTCCTATCCCTATATATTTTTTTCAAAATAAAAGTAAAACAGTTAGTTAAAAAAGATTTAGAAATATTAGTATAGTTTTTGGAATATTTAAAAAAAAAAAAACAATAAAAATCATTCGTATAAAAACAAAACGAAAATTATATGTTGAGACACCATTGGATTGATCTTCAGGTTGTTTATTGAAGTCAACCCACCCATAAGCGTACTCGTTAATATTGCACACGTGTTCTCTGATTTAAAGATTAATATACATTAAGCCAGCTATCATATTGTGTGCGAGAATATATATATAGATATAAAATAATTTTTACTTACATTTTACATTCGACCGAACCATCATGATTACAAAAAGGACAACGAAATTTCGTAGCTAAAAATACCTTTTTCTTCGTAACAACTTTCTTTTGTTTCTTTCTTCTTCTACCCATCTTTGTTTCCTATACCTGTTACAATGTTTTATTTTTGTTATCTTATTGTTCTGTATTGTTCCTCGTTTATATTCGTCTATACATTGTGTTTAGGGATGATATAAAATTCATTTTATTATTTTTGTCTGCACCACTTTAACTTTAGCGCTTGTCATCAGCTGGTCAGCCACAGCTTAAGCTCAGCACATCATGTGTTTTTCAAAAACGACGATTTTGACATAGGGGCTGCATTATATGTGGAAAAGGGGAAAGGAGACACGCCGAAGGCGTGTGGAAAACGAAATAAGGGGAAAGAAAAAGAGGAAAGGAAAAAAGAGAAAAAAGAAGAAAATTAGCATGTAAATAGCATCGTTTAATGTTTTTGTATTTATGAAATTTTGTGTTTTTTTACTCAAAAACACTTAAAATTTATCATTTTTCACTGTAGTAATTGCCTTGTAATCTTACATTGTTACAAAAAATCCATTGTTGAAAGAATCATTCAAATAAAATATCCGATTTTATAGATTTTTGGTAAAATTGAAAACGATGATCAATTTTTTCAGTTTTTTGAAAAAAAAATGAATAAATAGAAAATTACAACTACGTGCACCATTGCATATTAACATATTTACACGATATTTGGAAAAACCCTTAAAAGGACAGGTTAATGTTGACAATTCCAAAAAGGATTGGCCAATAGATGTTAATGACATTAACAATCTTAGCCGTCGGGAAGCATCTGAATACGTAGACTTTTTAAAAAAGAAAGGGGACATACCTGCAACCAAAATAGTTTATAGCCGTGGAACAAAACGTAAAAAAGCTGCTATTGATGCCATATTAGAAGCACGTAATAATTTAAATGAGTAGGGGTTCAAGTAATAAAGAATATCACTGCTGCGCATTTTTGATATTATGGTTGTAATGTTCCAGAGGTATGAAGTATTTCTTGAGAGTATGGAGCAATATAATTTGAAATACAACATAATTAATTTAAAATATATATATATTTTTATCCTTTTAATTTTTGGGTTCAAATTTCAATATGGTATTTGAATTTGAGAAAACTGCAATAAAGCAAAACGCTAGTATGGAAATACTACTGCAAACTTCATTATTTTTTCTCGTACTCATGCTATTCCAATGCTAAATAATCTAAAAATCTCCGCATTTTACTGGAAATAGAAACCCTCATTGTAACTAGATAAAGATGGGCAATTTATAATAGGTTAATTTACTAGTGTTTAGTATACTGAAATCCGTGGTGTCAAAATCAAAAATGATTTTTGGCATTGTGTTTGATAGGTTTTTTTACTACTTTTAAATTACTTTTTTTTGTACTAGATTTCGTTTTCCACCGGTTTTGGTGTCCCAACATTTTCGAAAAAAAGTGGGACACGCCCTTGTGTTCATGCTATTTTAACATGCACACAAGGGCGTGTACCACCCACCTTGATATGTGCCTACTATTTATTTTAAAATTAGCATGGACACAAGGGCGTGTCCCACTTAATGATATGTTCTTATTATTTAAGCGATGGTGTGCTGTGGTAACAGAAACAAGTGGTACACGGACTGGGACACTAGACTCTGAGTACAAGAATATTGGGATTATACCTATCTATTTCGTTTTCCACTGCCCATTGGGTCTACATAGTTGTCCGCACATGTATCTGCTTTTGTGATCTACGTCCTGATGTGTAGTGCTGTTTAATATCGAGGTATAAGAATGCTGTGCACCTACTTTTGTCTAAGCTTCCTCCTCCGACACCCAGCCTTTTTTTTTGTATAGGTTTATTATTATCTCGTTGAAGGTTTATACTAACTATTGACTCATAATACTTGTTTTTACTACACGTACCCGAAATAATGCTATCTACAAAATTAATTCCATTTATGCCTTGTTCATACATTTTAATTTCGTTAAATTTCGTTGATATTATAAAAATAAGCGTCAAAGAAGATTACTTATTGCAATTAATTATTATTATACGTTAAATAAATAAACACGTAAATACATAGACTACTTATATTTATATTATTTGTAATAACAAAATCAATACATACTATATACATATTTATACACACATATACTGTAAAACATAATATTTTAATTAAACGAAACATGAGTGATGTTGAAGAAAGTAATGCTGAGGATAATGATGATTTAGAATCAGTGCCATCCCCACCACCGAAAGAACTAACGAAGGAAGATATAACTGGCAAATTAGATGATAATAGTGACCCAACCGTAGTTATAGAACGATATCAAAATACTGCAGAGAATGAAGCAAGAAAAAAAGACTTTATTAAAGCCAGAAACCACTTCATTGCAACAGAGGTTAGAGGGGGAAATAATTCATTTTTAAATCCAGCCAAAAGGCCTGGCGCAGCATCTAGATTTGGCGATGGAGATGGTAGTTACTGGGATAGATGGATTGGACCAATGCCACTACCAACAAAAGGTAGTTTTTCAGCTGGTCATATTAAGCCTAAACATGGTACAAAATCAGATCGGGATAAATATTTTGCTGCGCTTAAACGAATGGAAATAGATAAGGAAATAAAAATGGCAAGGTCTTTAGAACGGCTTAGTAGGCAAAAATTGGATGACGATACAGGATTCAACGACATGAATGTGGAAAAAGAAGCGACAATAATTAAACTAAAGGAAGATGTAAAAAATGAATTTTTTCAAGACGTTGTTGACCGTATGAAACAAGAGGATAAAACAGCACCAAATTATGGATATTTACCACCCGTTGAAGTTAATCATCATGATATGGATTCAATAAAAGCATTAAATAAATTTGAAGACGTAGAGCTAGACGATGGAACCGAAGAATTTCTGGACTTAAACCCAGATTTAAAATATGTACATTCCTCGATGTTTCACGCTGATCATGATAGAATTCATAAACATTATAAACGAAAAATTAAATATGTACATACTGTTCCAAAAATTAAGAAAAGTCCACGATATTATTTGACTCACGAAACTAGATTAGAGAAACATCATTACGAAGATGAATTGCAAGCTCGGGCTGATAATGAAGAATTTCAATATGTCGATAGTGTAATTGGTAAATTACCAAAACCAAAACCATTGCCGGAACGTTTATTTATGAAGTCATCACGTAATCCTACTTCTATCGTATTGCCACATTACGGTTTAGGTGATGTACGCGCTAGAAAAGTAGGAAATTGCTTAAAAGTCATGAAAAAGGTAGTTGAAATCAATGTCGAAAACAATAGATTAAATGCTCAAAGTCTTGTAACATTGTTTTCAAATATAAAGCCGGAACAAGGCGTTGAAAAAATATACGCAGGAAAAAATAAAGTGAACCATCACACCATAAAAGCACTGGCATTAAAACTCCAAAAATTAAATACGTTAACAGTATTGCATTTGCAAGGAACAGATATACGATGTCGACAAGCGAAATTAATATGCCATACTTTAAAATCAAATAATTCAATAACGGATTTAAATCTTTCTGGAAATAAAATTGAACAAAAAGGTGGGATATCAATTGGTGAAATGTTAGAAGAAAATACGTCGTTACGAATGTTAGATATATCATGGAATTATATTCGGGATGATGGCGCTGTTGCAATTGGTAAAGCCATTGGAAAAAATGATACATTGAAATGGTTAAATTTAGGATACAATGCTTTCTATGACAAAGGAACTGAGTTTTTAGCAGATTCTTTAGAAACAAATAAATGTTTAGAATATTTAGATCTTACAGCAAATAAAATCAATTCAAGACCTACTATTGTATTAGCAAATGGTTTAGATGATAACGAAAGTTTATTAGATTTAATATTAGATGAAAATCCATTAGGTTTAAATGGCACGCGATCTATGTTGAGGTTGTATGGTAATGGGGAGGAAGATACTAAACTTTCCATGAAGAATATTAATATGGAAGTACATGATGGCAATTCTTTTGATCCAAACGAGTTACAAAGTAGTTATGAATTTGTATTAACGAACAATCCATATGAACAAGCAGTGTTATGTGACATAATTAGAAAAGCAAACCGACATGGAGGTGTATCATTAATAAATGTCCAATATTCGCCTGAAGTAGGAATACATACAAAACCATTAGAAGTTTATCGTAAGGTCCTTAGCACGAAAGAGAAAGGAACAAGTATTGGACAATTGCAAGTCAATGGCGAAGATTGGGGTGGATACGAAGAAGGGGTCATTACGTTTGATGTAGACTATGTACCGTGCAGGCCATCGTTGGGAAATGCCTTGAAGCCACGTGCATTAGACAATTTATTAGACGTTATCTTGAATGAAGCTGCTAGCGACCGTGAAAAAATGGTAATGATCGAATTAACATGTTGCGATATGTATTTTACCTGCGAACAACTAATTCGAATTCAAACCGCAATCCCGACTAAAAAAATGGATTTAAAAGTCGGCGCTGTTATCGAGTTAACGCAGCGCGTAGTTGATCCAGAGAACTTGCATTTCTTTTATACAGATTTAGATAATAAAATCCTAAAAGAGGTCAAAGCAGTTATCGGGCAATTGTATTATTTTATCGCAGATAATCCAGGAGATCACTATCAATTAGATTTGGCAAAGAAATACGATAGGGTCATTTTAGAAAAATTATTAGAGATCAATGAATTAGACATAAAATATTCAAAAGAAATAGAAGTTTGCAAACGTAGAGATATTTCACAATATGGTGATTATCAAAATTTTAGAAATGTTGTATATAACGAGGTCCCTATTATTCCACCACAAAGGCCGCTTGCAAAATTATTTCAAAAAGAAATCCCAACTCGTGGATTATTAGTATTTGATTATACCCAACCACGAAAACAGACAACCGATAAAAAAACAAAAACTTGCAGTCACAAGCAATATCAAAGAATATTACGAGATCTTGGTATCCTGAGCGATGAAGAATGGGCTGCTTTTAAAATTGGAAGAATTATTCGAGGGAAAATTGGACGAAGACGTGCTTTACAAATTGCTGAACAAAAGAGGAAATTGCATACAGAAGAAGAAGAAAAAAATGTGGATGTGAAAAAAATAGTGAAATTGATACATTGCATATATGATCGTGCCAGGGAGTATTGGAATATTATTGAAGACGAACATGGAGAGGAATTGAAAGAAGGGGGGGGGTTATTTGAGAAACGATTCCAAGTATCTATGCACGACGTTATTGATGATTATATAGATGAAGCCGAAGAAGAAGGTTCTGAAAATGTTCTTGAAAAAGCGGTATTGATGGAACATGTAAATTTATACCAAGAAGCAAATTCATTCATTCGTTGGTTCGGAACCTTAGCATCTGCACTTTCCAGCTATATACACGAAGGCATGACTACTTTTACTTCCCAAGAAGCATTTGCATTTTTGATTCAAATTTACAACAAATTGATGGGTGACAATGAAATTAGTATTGACGACTTGGACACAAGTGACGGCGTCATGGTTGATGCTAATAAAGCCATAGAATATATGGAGCGCGTTTTTAACGATGCATGCGATGAACATGAAGAGTTATTGTCTCATTTAGATGATTGCAGTGAATACTTACAAGGGTTATCAAAAGCTGGAGATGGTAAATTACCATTGGATGAAACATTGGATCAATTTATGAGGTTGTATTATTACATGCAACCTGAAAATCAAGACAATAGTGATGATGAGGAAGAAGAAGAACATGATGAAGAAAATAAAATGGAAGATGGAGAACCAGAAGTGAGCAACGATGCGGAGAAGACATTAACGGATTATGTTAAATTAAGCAAGCGAGTTTCAATGACAGAGGAAGAGAAACAAAGGCAAAAAGAAATAGAAGGAATTAAAGAAAAATTACTCTATCCGTTTCATGAAACAATTAGTTATTCATATATAACATGTTCTCAATTGATATTGACAGTAAAATTATTTCCATCGACATACCCAGAATTGCGTGTACAAGTGATGCAAAAATTATTTGGTAGATTAGCGGACCTTGAACGTTTTCACACCGTTTTAGAAGAATTTGAAACAGATGTTGAGGAAGCAGCTATTAAAGCTTTAGGATGGTTGGCAATATTTAACCCGTCTTTCCCAGATCGATATTTCAATTTAAATTTAGGTATGTATGAGGATAGACAAATGGCACAAATGTTAGTATACTTAGCTATCAAGGAAGATGGTGAAAATTGGCAAGATGAACAGTATTGGCGTTGGAACATTCGTGAAGCCAGGGTGGATGATGAATCATTTGCAGGATGGGAATTACCACTTGGATGGACAGAAGAAAATGAAGATCCATCCCAAACAACAAAAGGTATACCATTTAAAGGGAGAATTGCTTTGCAATATTACTCTGGAGCAGACAAAGGATGTGCACCAAATTGGGAAGCACGAGCTGCTTTACAAGAACGATGCTTAGTTGGTGATCTGGGATGGAAACGAGTACAAAAATTTGATAATTCAGGGATGGTATTCAAGCAATTATCACAGTGATTGAATTGTTTTATATATATATAAATATATTCATGTATATATATATATAAATATATTCATGTATATATATACACATACGTATATGAAATTTGTGCAATGACAGAAGAGTCGAGACCTCTCTCTCTTCCCCTACACTTCATTTTTTCCCTTTTGCCAAAATGGTTATATATTTTTTACAAATAAAAATGTTTTTTACATACTGGTTGATATATATCATCACCACCAACTAATACAATATCATCATTTGATACAAGTCGTTTTGAATATGCTGCTGGTTCACCACAAATATAACAATTTGCATTTAATGCATAAACTTCATGCTCAATCATATTTTCCTTGGCTTGTTCTATCATGTCTAATATTGGCCCAAATGGTTCTCCACGAAAATCGCGGTCTAAACCTGCTAAAACAAAAGAACAATTATTTGTTTCAATGACTTTATTAAATAGTTCCGATATTTCATCAAATTTACAAAAATGTGCTTCATCTAAAACTAATATGCTATTTTCAACAGGTTCAATCAATTTAAAATCGCTACATTGTTTTACATTCTCTATAAAATTTCCATCACGAGATAATATTTGTCCATCAGGAGCGCGTGTATCGACTTCAGGACGATATGCCATGACATCAATATCCGGTATAACATTTTGAATATCTTGTACTTTACGAATTAATCTCGATGTTTTTCCCGCTGCCATTGGTCCATAATAAAAGATTGCTTTTGGCAACAAATACCGCCGCATCATATTTGCTGCTGTTGTTGTCGCTGCCATTTTTATACTATTATCTGTAATAATAATAACAATAATACGTACGTACACATAGAAAATAATGAACTGCAAAATTCTTTTTTTCTTCACCTTCTGTTTCCTACATTCTCATAAATATCTTTTTTTTTTTGAAAATTATTATTATTTGTAGAAGAGGAGGTGCTAGAATTTTTGTTTTGTATCCTATATATGAAATGTTTGATACGATACGAGGCTCGTAGCATGGCAATATTTGTCTATACTAGCAATATCATAGAAGGTGTAAAATCTGAAATCCCACAGATCCTATAAATCCAGCTTTTATTATACTACTATTGTGCTATTTCCTGATTTCCTGACAGATCCTATAACCAGCCCAGCCAGCCCAGCCAGCTTTTACTACTATGTGCTATTTCTTGATTTCCTGCTGGTACGAGCCACAATTATCAATCATTTTTTGATTGCCAGATTGCCAGATTGCCAGGATTGCCAGGATTGCCAGATTACACGATTACACTGCCACACCATTAATATTACAATATAAGTCTCTTCTTCAAAACACAAAAAACAAAAATAAAATTGAATCGATGTGTAATTATTTTTTAAATATTTTGTATATTATTATATATATCTAATATATGGTAGTAGAAATCGTAAGTTCTTAAAAAACACACAAATGAACGATAAAGAACGTATACATTATAAAGTGCAGAATAATTTTTTAATTAACACGAGATAATAATTAATATATATAAAGAAATATACGCAAACATGAAAAGACATAATACAACCATCTTTATTATCGCAATAGTTTTTATCATTAATGCAACAATAGTTGAATCTTTCACTTTTAAACTGCCAATAAGTGCAACGAAATGTTTCTCAGAGGAAGTTGTAAAAGATGCATTAGCAGTAGGTACATATAAAATACCACCAGAGGGTGGTGTATCGGATGCCATCGTTAGTTTACGAGTCACTGGTCCTACGCCAATGTCCATTGGTGCATCTAAAACACATTTTAAAAAAGAAAGGGCACAGTTTGGAAAATTTGCTTTTACAGCAGAAGAAACTGGGGCACATCACGTATGTTTCTCTAATAAAGGTAGAGACGCAGTACGTGTAGGACTTGAAATTAATGTAGGTGTAGCAGCAAAAGATTATTCAGAAGTAGCAAAGAAAGAACATTTGGAACCATTACAAGTTGAATTAAGACGTTTAGAAGATGCAGCTAAAGAAATTCATGAAGAACAATTGTACATGCGTCAACGTGAAGAGGAAATGAGAGATACAAATGAATCAACAAATTCACGTATAAAATGGTTCAGTAGTGCAACAATTATTATCGTATCAATTTTAGGTGGATGGCAAATCATGTATTTACGTTCATATTTCAAAGCAAAAAATTTACCAGGTAATTGGCAATATTAGAACGAATGAGATATGTTTAAGTTATAGAAAGAAAGAAAATTGGAAATGAGGAGTGTGACGTAGATATTCAAATATATATAATGATATATATGTGTGCGCTTTAATTTTACGTTTTTTAATAAAAAATAATGTCACCACATATGATATTATTACGATTCGTAGAAATTATACTCGCGTATAAAATATGACCTTACGCTTCGTATATGCTGGTATATGATATTTATTTTACAATCCCATTTCTTCATTAATTTCCTCTTGTCGTTGCTTTCTTCTTTCATTTTTACGTTCTTTCTTTTTTAACATTTTTTGTTTCTTTGCATCGACATTTGCTTCTTGTTCACGTTTACGTTTTAATTTATCCATCTTTTCTTTTTGTTTCTTTGCTTTCAATGCTCTTGCATCTATCTTTGACTTACTTTGGAAGGCATGGTATAATACATCACCATCACCTAAACCACTTTCTACTTTGGTTAATTTTAATGTCATACGTGGACCAATTTCTGATAATTTTATTGCACTTTGACCAGATTTACGATTACCTTTTCCAGCAAAATTTTGTGGCAATGTTACTTGATTTGATCCATCTTCATATTCACTATCAGATTGTTGTTGATCACCACCAACAGTAGCAAATGTACTATTTCCTAATATAATCTCACTCACATCTTGTGCATGTGCTAAATTTGGTAATTTAGTTTGAACAATATTTTTAACACTTCTTGTTACACCAGTTGGTGTAGCACGTACAAAATAATGTCGGAAATCAATAGTATCAGTCTCTTTATCATATTGTAAAAGAACAACACGTCTACATTCATTTAAGCGTATAGTTTGTACATTAATAGCTGGAAACATTTTTTGAAACGTAACAGTAATCAATTTTAAATGTTGCTTTGTATCGTCAAAATTGTTAATCACGACTAATGGTGGAAATTTAAATGCATTGCTAGGATCACATGGTCTACGTTGAGCTTGTCTTACAGCAGTTGATAAGGAATATTTTTGTACTTGAAATGATAATGTTGGACCACGTGGTGCACGGCCAACACGTAAATTAACAGATTGCTCTGTCTTTGAAAACATCAACATATGTGTGATACCTAATGGTCCAGCTACACTAATATAATCCTTTAATGCAGCACGTTTGCGCTCTTTCAATTTCATAGCAGTATGTGGTTGCATTACACGTCTCATATTTTGTACAAGTTGCGATACATAATTACCAACCTTACCACGTTTCACTACAATACTTTTTGGTATTTTTTTCCCTGTAATTGTTGGATCAACAATGTCAACTTTATGTGTACGATTCTTCTTTCTTCGTCTTCCACGTTTCGGCATGTTTTATTATTATTATTTTTTTTTTAATTCTAAATGTATGTTTTGATGAGGTTTTAGTGGTTTTACTGTATATATATGGGTTGCATGGTGTGGTTTTTCTTTCGTTTATGGTGATATCTGAGTGAGTGTAATGCAGCGCGGAATCCTGAAAAGTGCAAAAACATCTATTATCCTGGCTATTATCTCTTCATCCCAAAAGCTCTTCTCAGCTCTTTTGTTGGGGGATGAGTGGTTCCATCATCCCCCATGCCCGTTTAAGGCATGCAGATAGATTTACGATTTACACCTTTCTTGTGCTTTTTGTCCCCACCTATTGTTTTACTTTTCCCTTAACAAAGTATACAGTAAATTGGATGTAACCACATGTTAAGTACAGAATTAGTATATATATATTTACAGAAATTGATACGGAAGTATTGTGATCAGCATATTTGTTTCTATTATCATTTGGTGCTTTGGTGCTTGGAATATATTTGGGACAAGATAAGCCCACATAATCTCCATTTTGTATTAAAATGAATATATCATAGTATAATATATAATATAAACTTTCAATAGCGTCGATTACATTGATCATTCAGGTATGTTATTGCGATTTAAAGATGGGACATCAAGTGTTGGTGATAAATGCATACAGTGATAAATATATATGTGTTTAAAATGTTGTAACTTTGTCCATAGGTATTGCCATTATCTGATTTTTTTATCAATTGATGCCCATCGATGTCACACAAATTTTCATGGTATTGGCATCAATTACATCGATCATTCAGGTACCTTATTGTAATTTAAAGATGGGATATCAATACTTACAGATGCGCTTATGCTTAGTGAAAAAATTAGATATATATAACAAAGACCACCTCGTTGCAAAAGAAACATGAAAAA
This sequence comes from Stramenopiles sp. TOSAG23-2, assembly GCA_900128395.1. Lineage (NCBI taxonomy): Eukaryota > Stramenopiles sp. TOSAG23-2. The sequence goes on along the minus strand of LT649411.1, from coordinate 5,352 downwards.
ATAATTGAAACTCATGTGGAGCTAGGTACTAATAGTAGTTGTAATATTAAAGTAATGAGCAAATCATATACATGTATTGTATATAGTAACATTCTTTTGTATAGTGCAGGCATAGATGGAATGCACAAGCTACTGCAAGAATTGTACCATGCCGGTCGCAATTTTCAAAACATCATTTAAATCGATGTTTCACAATCCCGGAGGCATACAATCCGCCATTTCTCATAGTAGAACCAGATGTGCACATTGGTGAAGATTATCTTCAATTAACATGTGGAAGACCACAAAGAGCAAAATCGGTAAAAAAGGTTGGAAATACAATCGTCGATTATTATTACTACATTGAATCATGCAATGTACTAATTCGTAATAAGAGAGATGCAAAAATATACAAAAATTTATCTATTGGCGATAAACAAATGTTTCATCAAAAAATTTTGGTTCGTAAAGAAGAAAATATATTTGTCTTCGATCTTTGAATGATCAGACTTAGACTTCAAATTATGGCATTTGGGGACAAGTTTGGGTTCAATATAGTAGATTTAGAAAAAATTGTTGGCCGCAATTACACCTTGGGGATGCATTTTTTACACTACCACCAGGTGGTACTGCATAGCATCAAATTGGTGTTTTAATTAAGGTTATGCCCGCATGCCTTGCCCTAAGGCTTGCTTTTGTAATCGCCGGCGTAAATATTGTAATATGCTATTTCAATGCTATTTTGATCAATGGATATCGTTGTATTATCCTCTCGTAGGACTGTGCTGAAGAAGCTGAAAAGAGAAAAACTCTTCATCAATAGTGTGTACCTGGTAATGTGTTACATCATCAATATATAGATGCTACATGTAAAATATAAATACAGATAGATACATCAGAAAGGAGGAGTTGTTAAAACAGAGAAGATATATGTAGTTAAATTATATATATATATATATATATATATAAACAACAAATTCTACGAAGATGAAAGGAATCGATAAAAATTCATTTCAACCAATTGCAAATAGAACAAGGTCAAGATGTCGTGATGTGTCTCAATCATTTGATTTATCAGAAACCATTACAGAAAAATATGAAGATATAACTGAAAAAATTGAAGAGTTTAAAAAAGATGTCTCACAGTCGTTTCAAGAGTTTACAAAAGAATGGTCTGGAACGATGTCTCAAGCTCCGAAATGGCAACGCCAGGAGTACATATTGCGTGGATATCGCGTCGGTCTATCAATGAAAGAAACATTTTTATCTATGTTTGTATTACATAACGAAACAGTAAATGTATGGACACACTTGATAGGGTCTTTGTATTTCTTATATGCATTAATAGTTTTTGGTCCTGTCCCTGCAAGTTATATTAGTAGTAATAGTAATGGGATTATCAATAATAGCGACTACGAAAATGTATTAGCTACATGGCCGATTACGATTTACATTATTTCTGCTACTATGTGTATGGCGTTATCAACAATTTTTCATTTATTGTTGAATTATAATTATCAAATGAATAAATTTGTTTCTTCGTTAGATTATGCAGGTAAGTTTATTGATATTATTTTATACTCTCTGTCCACTTTTTCCTCTCCCCCCCCCACCCCCCCCTTTTTTTTTTTGTAAAAAAAAAATTAATATGTTTTCATATTTACTAACAAGTTTCTTTTTCATGTAACTATAGGTATTTCATTATTAATAGCAGGTTCATTTTTCCCAGTATTAGAATATGGGTTTTGTAACAACAATACACGTAAAATTTATTTATTTGGATTAAGTATTTTGACATTATTCACTGTATCATTTGCATTGTATGATTGGGAAAATAAAGTTTTTCATGGGAACAAATCAAAATGGTATCGTTTTCGCAACTTTTCTTTTGCTGCACAAGGATGTTATGGTGTTGTACCATTTACGCATCAAGTTGTAAATCATATGATGGGATACAATCCAATGTATTTAATGTCCTTCGTATGGGTATTAATTATGGGTGCTTTTTATTTAGGTGGATTGACGATATTAATGACTAAATTCCCTGAATGCTTAACTTCCAGTGGTAAATTTGATTATATATTGTCATCTCATCAAATTTGGCATGTATGTGTATTTATCGCAGCATTGATTTGGTTATATTGTGTTAGAACATTATACGCATGGAGAATAGACAACGTATGCACTATGCATGCAAGTGGGACATGGGGGTTGTAAATGAAATATTGTGTATAAAGAACAAAAAAAATATTACGTATGATATATGTACATCATATATGATGTGTACAGGAGAGAGAGAAGGGAACTTTTGTGTATGATATTTTTATAAAAATACGTGAACAAAAAAAAAAATGGGGAGAAGAACACAAGTGTTTGTGTATTTTTTTTTTTTTAATACACGTTCGTATTTTTTTATATAATATATTTGATAATTTAATGATATAATGATATATACTCCTCTCATTCTACATCTTCAATATCAATCTTTTTAATTCGGTAACATTACGAATACGTAATATAATACATCATTTTACACAACCACACCAATAATATTAGTATCATCGCCATAATAAAATTCACCAGGAACAATTCCATCTCTAGGTGTTGTATGGTATGAATAATGTTGTTCTACTCTACCATCACATACATCAAGCATTAATTGATTTCCACCACCTTCAATATTTGGATCCAAGTTCGTCACACATAAGGATTCATTTTGTTTTGATACAATAGTTGCATCAGTTCTTACAATCCAATGTTGATCTGGATCTCTATTTACATTCACATGTTGTGATGGATAGCATAACGATATACTAATATCAGTACCTTTTGTAATACCAGAATCAAGACAATATGGTATTTGCTTATCATTTTTCAAGCTCATTGTACTTATTGTATTGTATTTATATGAACTATTAGAGTTCACAATAAAGCTTTTCTCAACAAAAGTCGTATCTGATGCTGGTTGACAAACCAATTTATAACTTGCTGTTTCTTTTGATTTTTGCCATGATAACGTTTGTATTTCATGTTGTTTATATACCTCTTGTAATAATTTACTAATATCACGTTGCTTCAAACCATTTAATTTATCATCTGTAAGTATTGTACTAGTACCAGCAACATGTGTATGTACATGCGCAATGTCTTTTTGCAAATCATTTAATGGCAAATTTCCTTCATCCATGTGATTTAATGATAATGGAGGTGGAGCTGGTAAATGCAAAGGGCAATCACTTCGTGGTACATCCAATTCTTCAAAAACATGTTCAAATGTTGCTGACCATCCATCTCTTCCAGTTAAATTTTGCAATGGCATTTCTAATAATTTTCTTGCTGTGCTCATGATGGAAGTTAAATCATATTTACTATTTTCAAATGGCTTTTGTTTTGCTGGTGGTTCTGAAATAATAGTTCCTTTTTTAATATATGGCGATACCAATATTGTTGGCACACGTACACCTAATTTGGTAAAATCATAACCTGTATCTGGATAAGAAGATTCACCATCACCTGGACTTGAAATATTAGTAGGTGGTTCAACATGGTCATAAAATCCTCCATGTTCATCATATGTAATAATAAATAACGTTTCATTAAATTGTGGCGAAGCGCGTAATGCTTCATAAATTTCCTTTATATATCGTTCACCCAATGCAACATCATGATCTGGATGTTGATCTTGAGATCCTAAACCAGTTGTCATATTAACACCACTTCTTGGATTTATCCATGCATAATTTGGGAGATTACCATTCTTTGCGTCATCGTAAAATGCTTCAAGATTTTTGACATTCGATGGCGAATGTGCAATGGATTCCATAAACAATTCCCATGGTGTATCATTGTAATAATTACGCCATTTTAATCCTGCTTCTGAAACTTGATCAAATATAGTTCTTTGTGGAAACAATGAACCAACTTTATTATGATACCATGTTCCTGTCAAGGTTGACCCCGCAGAGGTACCACTTAAACAAAACATTCTGTTTGGCCATGTTGGTCCTGGATGAGAACAAAAAAATTCATCCATAATGGCATATTCTTTTGCTAGCGTGGTTAAAATTGGTAATTTTTCAGGTGTAAATGTTCGCATAACATCACAAAAATTTTTATTTTTATGCCCTTTATTATTTTCATAAGAAACAAAACCACTCATACCATCTTTTACTTTTTCTTTTGTTGCTGGTGTGCTATGGTCTGGATCACACTCATTAATATATGGCGCATCCTTTGACACAAATACCTTTTTACTATTTTTATCCTTAACGTTTTCCAAATTATATTCTTTACCGGTAAGTCCATTTACATTTAAATCAGGTTTCGAGAATCCAAAAAAATGATCAAACGAACGATTTTCAAGCATTAAAACAATGACATGTTTAATTTTTCCTAGAAAACTATTTTTGGTCGAGGAGGAAGTTGGTTTTTTTTTAATAATATTATTATTATTCACATTGGTAGATGTTGTTGTAATAATATTTAATGTTATTAATAGTATAATAAATAATATTACTTTCATCTTCATCGTGGTGGTGATATATAACAATGTATGTTCGGTCCACGGTGCTAAGTGTCTATGCTCAGGTAACCGGAGTAAGATGATATATATATAAATATATATAAGCGTGTATGAATTATAATATTCTTTCGAGAATCACATGAGTCGTCTGACGACGCAGACTAATTGTATATACTTGTATCATTTTATAGCACATACTGATATATTATCATTCATCTTTCACTCCTTATTATGTCCAGGAAATATCTCTTACTATGTCCAGCTTACTGGACACAATGGGAATAGCATGGAGAGCTTCGCTCTCCATGCAACTCTGGTGTCAGGGCCTTCGGTCCTATCAAGTAGCTTGGCGATTCTGATAGCAGTTATATAGCATTATAGTATAGACACAGTAAGTGTTATCCATTAAGACTACACAGCATTACCATAGACTTATATACGGTTACTGGGCAAGACAGAGATGGGCAACTGAACTTCGATCATCTATATTCAATGTATATGTATGTCTTCGTTTCAAATATATACATATAATTTTAATATTTTTTATTTTGAGCGCCTGAAATTGGGAAACATTATTTATATTTTATATTGTCAGTACTTGCCAAAAGAATTAGTCCAAAATATACATATTTTATTATTAATTTCATCCAATTTTGTATAGCTATTTTTCACTAAAAATATCAGTATATAATGGTCTTTTTAGCAGGAATATGGTGTTGATGTTGTGTAATCTAGATTGCTACGTCAATCTAGTTATTTGCATCGTCAACCCGTTGTTTATTTTGTCATATGGTAGCCATAGGATAACTATGCAATATTTTACTCGTATTTATATCGATGTCAACATAAAA
>LT649410.1:0-27783 GCA_900128395.1 Stramenopiles sp. TOSAG23-2 | reverse complement strand
CTCATATATATTATTAATATTATATATACCTTCATTGGTTTTCTCTTATTATGGGAATATCAACACATTAGTGTGAGATAGATTATTTCAGTTATTGTATATTCTTTTGAAGAGTAGGAATTATCATGAGTATCATAAATTAAAACAATAAATTATGCGTAAATTATTATGATACGATATAATTATATTTTTTATGTACATATATATATACTCGGTATATATATTTAAATGTCACTCCATCCACACATTTTTTACGATTTTCAAATATCTGCAACTTCAGGATCGTGCATCTCTAAAGTATAATTCTCAACAGTTGTATCAATTTGATCAATTGATTGATCTCTAACTCTTTTATAATTGTTCGGGTGGTCAATACTATTCATATTTGTCGCATAACCTTCTTGTTGCTCCATATTTTGCTGCGGCTGTTGTTGTCCATTTGCTGGGCCAATAGGAATAATCTTTCCTTCTGGTATGTCATGAATTTTACATAATCGTATTAATAAAGCATTCATGGATTTTTTTTTCACTTTCAATTTTTGCATTCTGAGTTTAAATGAATATATCAATTGCAAAACCACAGATTGTTCATTCTCTATAAATCTACGTTGTTCTGCTGGCGTTAAATTAGGAAATTGTGATGCATCGACCTTCCTTATACTTTCTAAAGCAGAAAAAAAAGCTTCCTCCCAAAATGCTACATCCTTCCATATAGCATTTTTTGAAATACGCTGGTTTAAAAATATGAAGTCATCTTCCCCTGCTTTTCCAGGCATACAAAAGGACATCTCCATACTCATTAGCATTTGCGCAACACGATAATCAGGTGGTGTAGCATTTGAACATTGATCTAAACATTCTTTCATTAAATACGAAATCATTTCAAAGGCGCTTTCCGATACTGATTTTGGTGGCTCGTTATCCGGCAATTTATGTCGATGTAATGCATATGCAAAAGCTTCGCGCCCATTGCCAGTGCGCAGATGTGATAATAATTGGTTAAATTCAATATCATCAATTTGTATTAACAAGAACGAATTATTAATACATCGATAAAAAAGGGCTTTTATATCGTCGCTTTCCTTAGCGGAAGAGGAGGAAGTTGTATCCGTATCGTTCTTATTCTTCCCTTTATCATTATCATTACTTGCCTTCCCACTTGTATTAATACGTTTGTTATCCTTACTGTTCACCTTTTCATTCATATTTAAGTTACTATTATTATTATTATCTTCACCAGTATCTTTTCCATCATCTTTATCATTATCATTACCATCATCGGAATTTTTTCTACCACCTATACCTAAATTATTTTTTTGTCTCCGTTCTCTTTCCCTCGTATTTGCTAATACAGCACGTGCTCTCATTGCAGCTAATTCTTGACCCCGTGCTTTTAAAGCATGAATTGGAGCACCACCCAATTTTTCACATAATTTCAACTCATCAATTAAAACATCGCGTTCAGATTGGACATCTGCCAAAGTCTCCTTTGTCTGGATTAACTCCCGCATCAACAATCCATTTGCTCGTTCCATCTTTGCAAGGCGTTGTCGTAATCTTGCTCTATCATTTTCATACAAAGAAGCTTTTTTAGTTATTTCTGCCATACTGTTTTCAATGAAGGATCCGGTCGATCTACATTCCGATAAGACAGAACGTTTTAACTCTTTCAAATCCATTTTAATACGGTTGCATTGATTAGCAACTGTGCCATATTGATATAATACCATGCTGTTATTGTAATTTTTCATCATGGCATTTTGTTCTTGTAACGACATTCTTCGTTTAATCATATTTTGTTGTGCTATTCTATTATTATTGTTATTATCCGATTTGATTCTTCTGTTATTGGGTCTTGAAATATTTTGACCAACAGATGATGGATTTAAATTTGACATTCTTACAGGGGAAGGACGTACATCACTATCGCGTTGCCTAAATAATTTCGCAGTGTTTTCATTGAGTAGACTAGGACTTGCTGCCAATCTGACACGGCTTGAATTGTTATTGATGCCTTTGAAATTATTCATTTTTTTATTATTGCTATTTATTGCGCTTGAGGTTTTACTATTATTATTATTATTATTATTAGTTCCAACACCAATGTTATTACTATTATTATTGCTACCACTACTACTATTTGGATTTTTTCTACTTATTTGATGCGGAGATGTAAGTGTTCCATTACTATTACCACTATTAATATTCGTAGGATGGTTTATATGTGGCTGACTGCCTTTACGATCATATACACGGCGAAAAGAAGTGGTTGGTGAGTTATTTCCATCACCATTTATTCCACTAATATTGTTATTATTATTATTATTGTTATTTCTATTTTGTGGAGCATAGTTACTCGAAAAAAATGCATCTGTTCGTGTTTGCATTATTATCTATTTATATATATATATATATATTGATATTGCTACTACAAACATGTATTCTAAGGTTTGGAAAGACAAATACTTCTATATGTATATATTCCAATTCTTCTTTTGATCATGCATCAGAAGGAACAACTAATATTTAAAATGTATAATTAATATTAATAATAATAATATTAATAACAATACTTTTTTATTTACAAACTTGTACTTTTTTTTTTTTATACCGAGGTATAATATTAGAAGTACAGAGGTATATTATACAGGTATAATACAGGTATTATAATAATGGTAATGGTATTTACCTGTTATAATATTAGAAATACAACAGGTATAAAGCAACATAAATATCATCAGATCCTATTATTGAAATTATTAATACAATTTAAAAATAATTTTAGTATTGCATTCAACACGTGCAACTTACAATTGAAATATGTGAAGATGATTATTATGTTATGCAAGTATCAGTCTTTACTATTTTATCAGCTTTCGTTTTGTAAACCATTTGTAATATTTTTATCACATCTCCATGGAGGAAATTGAGGAGGATGTGGCCAGGCCTTGGCTATGTAAATTTCAGTACAAAACGGTGGTTGATCAACAATGTCACACCAAACACATCCACCAAAAGTCACATTATCATTATTACATGCAGAACGATTTGCATACAATTTCCTACATTTATTATATCTTTTTGCTTCATTTTTATCCTTTATCATATCATCATCGCACGCGGAGGGACGATTCAGAGGACTTAAGACATCACGAATATAGTCATTCGATTTCATATTCCACAAAAATGGCTGTTCAAACGTATCAAACGTCCAGAACAACCAGCCGGAGAAATTATATAAATTACATGATTCAATTTGTTGATTTTTCATCGCAATTGCAGCAGCTTCAGGTGTAGGAAAGACTACAGGAACTTTAAATGCACCAAATTCACCCATAACAACACAGTTTTTACTAAAATTTAAGGATTTCCATTCAACAGATTCTAAATCTTTTTTCATTGACCATCCAGGTGTATGATAAATATGTTGATCTAATAAATTAATTTTTGATTTTGACGTTAACAAAGCATTTGGTAAGAATGGAAACCTATTATCAATATTTTTCAAAGGCAAAAGACCATAGTTTTCTTGTATAGTTTTACCAACTGCAAAATATGTAAACAAACCAATTGTTATTAATATATTTTCATATTCTTTTTCCACATGCATTTTGACTATATTAACATAATACAGTGCATTTTCGTTTGCACACATTTGTCTATCGTTTGGATTGGCCATATCGTAAGTTTTGTTATTACTAGATGTAGTTACATTTATTGATTTGGATGAAAATGGTAAATGACCAGTTGAATAATACGCTTCATTGGTAATAGAGATCCATGCAATTGTATTAAGTAATTTCATGCTAACACGATCTTTCAAACCATCTAAAAATATTTTTACATATTCTGCTTTTGCATTTACACACTTTTCACTCATATATTGTACGTTTGGAAATTCAAGATTTGTTGCTTTTGCTTCTTCCTCGACATTACATTTTGTCATAAAATAATTATTCTGAGGAATCCAATCTAAAGTTGGAACAACATAAATACCATATTTCGAGCTAATCTTAATAAAATCAGCAACGTTGTCTAAATACATTGCATTTAATGGAATATTAGCGGTTCCATTGCCATTAATACCATCAAATCGATTTAAAGTTCCAACATCAATACTGTGGAGCATAGCGTATGAATGAGCGTTGTGTTAGTTAGGATACCTTTTTTAGGTTTAGGGAAATAGAATTTTACTACTTTAACTTACAATACTCGAACAATATTGAATTTCAATAAATGTAATTTTTGAAACATATTCTCTGTATAGCTTCTATTTCCTTCATAATACTTTGGTGAAAAGGTGGAGTGATAGACGGGTAAATTTGCTTTTGTTCCTTGCGATCCATTTAATCTTATGTAGTTAACACCACGTGGAGTGAAAATTTGATTATCTGTTGTGTATAATTTACCGTTTCTATTTGTTATTTGTGGTAAATATGATGTATCATTCTTAAAGTTTGATGTTGCAAATACATCACTTAAACTAAAAAATGTAATCAATAAAATTAGTAGTGAATTTCGTTGTTGCTTCCATATGATCATTTTGTATAATATATATATGTATATATATTGTGGCAAATTGGCTTACAATTGGTACGGACACTTGGTAGTAAATACGAACCATATAAAACTATATCTATTCGCGACATGTCTACGAAGCGTAACTATTACTATATATGTACATTAATATAACTATTTATAATTAGATGTTATAATGTATAAGTACAACTTTCACCGATTGTGTTGTCATTTCACTTGATCAAAAAAAATATTCTTTATATGTATATAAAATCACCATCGTGCCTATAAAAATGACTCAATTCATAGAGTGCATTTATAATAGAGTATCTTCTTGGATTAAAAATAAAAATGATACAAATTTTCCAAAAATTCATGATTTTCGCAAGATCTAGGAATTATAATGCACGAGGTTTGATAGTAAAATATGTGTAATTTGTACATAATAGAGTATCTTCTTGGATTAAAAATAAAAATGATACAAATTTTCCAAAAATTCATGATTTTCGCAAGATCTAGGAATTATAATGCACGAGGTTTGATAGTAAAATATGTGTAATTTGTACTTATTGAACTTATTAGTATACTAACATTTATTCGTCCCTTGTGGAAGTCTCCTCCTCAGAAATGAAAAACCGGGTCTCATCATATATACTTCTTCTGTATATAATTTTAAATAATTGACTTGAGATTATTTCAATTTAACATCTACAGCTGGAACGAGAAATATTCTTTTATTATTACCATTGCCTGCACGCAATGATACAATACCTAAATAGCCTGTTCGTGGAACTCTTGCTTTGCTATCCCCCATAATACCTAATTGATTCGCAAGCATATGAAAACTAGGTTGTGGACCTTTGTCCAAACTTTTGTAAAATATTTTTACATCATGATCAAGTGTATTATCATGACCATATGCAATATTTTTGACTGTTGAAACGTCTGTAGCAGTTGCTTTATCAACCGCATCATGCAATTCCTTGTCATAGGATTCTTTATTTAAATATGAAAAATCAAGATTCTTCCAATTTATATGTTCCTTATTTAAAACTACTTTACCTAAATATCTTTCAAAAAATTGTGCATGGCTAACACCTTTCTTACCAAAGGTAAATGTACGACTAATTTCTGGTCTAATTGTTACACGATTTTTTCGTTGTGGAGGTTCACGTAACCAATCATCCCAATAACCTTTAGGCCATTTTGGACCCCATTCATCCCACATTCTTTTATTTAACATCCATCCTAATCCTGGGAAAAAGTCAGATCGTACAACTTTTGTCGCATCGGTTGTAAATTGCTGAAATCCATTATCATTCCATGCAGAAATAGCCATGACAGTATCATCATTATCCAATATTGGTGCCATGGCATTAAAATAATCGAAAAAATCTGGTGCAATTTCTAAATCATCTTCCACTATTATTGTCCTAGCATGTCCACGCGTAACAAATATCTCATTCAATGCGTATTTAAAATGTTGTGCTAATTTCATATATCCATTTCCAATTGATTGCATATGAAATAAATGAATTGGTACCGGTGAGTCTGGAAATTTCATTTTAAATTTTGCAATAAAATTATCAATGACTGATTCTACGGATGAGACTCTACCATCTTGTGAAAGAAATATTGTTACATCATTTTCATTATGATAATATTCAAAAATTTTATCTAATGTCTTCCTTAGATATTTTGGACGGTTGAAACATATAACAACCAATGCAGTTTTCCCAAGAATTTGCTTGTTGTTATTATTATTGTGATCATTATTATTTGCGTGTAAGTTACGAGTTGATTTCGAATCACGTCGTAAATTATTTTTTTTAATTGCTGCCACATCACTACCAACAATCGCCGCTTTTTGTATTGGTAAACGGTTTGCTTCACCTGGTGGTGGCATTAATTGGTTTGAACTTTTCTCGTCATGCTTCTCTATGGCAGCAGCGGCCTCTCCGTCTTGATCTGCATATTTCTGGCCTACTTGTAAAGGTTTGATTCCAGGTATTGCATCATTATTAACGCTTCCTATTGGTATATTTCTTTTTGTACGTTCCATTTTTAATTGCAAAGACTGGATTGTTTGTAAACTTGCTTCATATTTTGCTTCTAAATCTTGATATGTTCTTCCAACATCTTTAAGATTCTTAACACCAACTGCATTTAATGTTCGCTTCAAGTCTATTCCTTTCACATCATTTGTACATGATTTTAATATCCCACCAATTAAAAAAAAAGTCACTGCAACAAATCCAGCAGCAAATATTAAAAAATAAATTTTCGTTGAACCTTTATTTCCTTTATTCCCACCACGTTTTGGTTTACCTCGCCTCATTTTGTTTTGTTTTTAAATTTTATCAATTTATATATATTGGTATATAATCTTTAATAAATATGTGTGTGTGTATATATACACGTCTATAAATGTTTAAAAACTCAAAATTCTGCTATCGTAGTACCTTCCTCCCTCAAATGGATATGCATAGAATAAAGTAGTACTGTTAGTAAAAACTTTTCTCTGTTCCTTTTCAAATAATACATAAATATATAGATCTACATCATTGACCACGATGATATAATTTGTACATATAATATAAATATATACATAAAAAGTATTACACTCATACGTATGCACAACAAGTCAAGCTTCAATCCTATTGTGATTGTGGTGGGTTGATTTAGAAAATTGGGATTTTCATGATTATTTAATTCAGGTAGCTATAATACCGTAGTATTAATATTAATACCTGGTAAAACTCACTGTATGATTGCTATTCTAATTCACTATTTATATTCATACACATCAGGAGGTGGTGTGGTTTACTATGACACGTATGCGGATATTTCGATACTGATTAAAAACAAAATTAATAATAAATTGGTTTATTGGTCTTTTTTTTGCAAGAAATCCCATCATCATATTTTTGATTCTCTCTGATTTGAAGTTAGTGGTGGGGCCTGGCAACCTGCAAAAAGCCTGTGGCTTTTGGGTGAATTTGTCGTTATAAAAAGATGCATGAAAAGATGCAATGTAGATGGAAATAATTTATAGATAGACGACTACTTTAACAATTCAACAATAAAAGAACGAAAAGAACATGGTATTACCAGATATTGAAGATTTAATCATCAATGGCAAATATGTTGCAGGGCGTGGATGCAAAAAAATGCAATTGGAAGTAGGGAAAACATATTATTTCTGTAATTGTGGACGCTCAAAAAAACAGCCATTTTGTGATGGTAGTCATAAAAGATTACAAACAGGCATTACGCCTATAAAATTTGTAGCAGAAAAAGAAACGAATTATATGTGTCTATGTAAACAATCCAAAAAAGTTCCGTTCTGTGATGCTAGTCATCGTAAATTGCCACCGCATCCTAAAATTGCGTTTGCAGCAAAAGAACGTGCTAAACGACGCTCTATTTTAATTCCATCAACAACAGCATTATTTGCAGTTACTTTTTTGGTTATTCCATGGATGAAAGGAGATTTATAAAGTACGAGTGATGTACACAATGGTATGTCTAAATGTACAGTGCTAAAAAAGAGAGAAGAATATATAATATAAAATGTAAATATTTTTTTCGTGTGTCAAAAATTAACGTGTCTTTTAACAGCATATATTCTAGAAAATAAAATAAATTTTTTACGTTCGTACGACGTTCGTTGTAATAAATGATATTTAATATATAGAGAGATATAATATAATGTGTGGTATGTCATACATCTATTTTTTTATAATTTTTTTTCCCCTTTAAACATCAAACATGTCCTTTAAACGACTTGCTATTGCATTTCTAACTTCATCTGGACTCATTGCAACAACCGTCTTTTCTTTATTTTTCTGCGGTGTTGTTTCCTTCCGCTTATTGCTTTTCTTTTTCTTCTTTTTCTTGCCACTATTTAACAATGTAGGATCTTCCTCTGCTTTATCTATAAAATCATGCATTTGAGCAACCCAATTTTCTAGCATGCTTAATACCTCTAACTCATTTCCTTCTTCAACACCATCAACTAATATACGTGGAGAATTTGGAAAATTTACTTGATTTTTTGATCTTTTACGCGGCGATTTTGCTATAATTGTTGCTTTTTCTGCACGTTCGCTGAAAAACTGTAACAGTGTGGACCATGACATTCGTTGGGAATTTAACACAGCGGAATTATTGTTGTTACGAGGTGTGGATCCAGGAATATTCAACAATGCTGATGCATTTGCATCACGTTGCAGCTCCGTTACTAAATCTTTAAATGGTGCAGTCGGTTGATTACTATGATCAACATCATCGGCATCGGAATTATTCATGATGACGCGTCGAAATACAGAACGCAAAGCATCAATTGCTTCGGGTGACAAACGAAGATCGACTGTTTCAACTTGTGGTGGCCGAGTAGATGCTTCAAATGTATTAGGGCTTTCTAAACCAAAAGCTTTATTTCTTTGTGCTTGAGTAAATTTAGGACGTGATCCCCGTGATGTTTTTGGACGTTCCGTAGCATTACTATTTAGTCTTGCAGCTGCCATATCAGCACGCTCTAGCCTAGTTTTAGGAACACGGCCACGCAGACTACCACTGCTTTTACTACTTAAATTATTCAAGGCAAAATCACCCGACGGTGCTGATTTTGGTCTTGGAATCGTTACATTGACACTAGCTGTTGCCTTTTTCTTTTTTCCTTTTTTTTTCAACACTTTTTTCTTTTTTGTTGTTGTAGTCGTTGTTGATTTTGCATTTCTGGAAGTACCTGTGCTTTTCGTTGCATTTTTGTTTCCTAATCGATTGCGTTTCATACGAGTTGAAGTATTCACGCTGCTTTTATTATTTTCATTGCTTTTTTTCTTATTAATCCTACTACTTGTAGATTTTTTACTACTACGTTTTTTCGTTGTAGTAGTTTTTTTGCCTGAAATTGCTTTTTCCGCTTCTTCCCCTTCTCTTAAACCAAACCAACCCCATCGTGCTAATATTTGATGTATTGCTTCATGAGTGGCTATCACGCCTTTTTTTGGGATGCGTGTCATCATCCAACTAGCAGTTTTTGGATCACGACGACCTAATTGATGTAAAATTGGTTTTGGTAATTCTCCCGTTAACGTTGGTTTCACTTTAGACTCAACCAAATCAGATGGAACCATAGGCTTTGGCCTGAAATCAATTGCAGCTAATGATTCATTTTCTTCTAATGCTTTTTTCAAAATTGTTGCACCATTCTCCGTTATATTATTATCTAAAAAATTAAATGCTACAAGCCAATCATCCCTTGCAATGACTTTCCCAAGAGGTCCCATGCCAACGCTTCCATCTATGTTAATGCTACCAAGCGATTTATCAGTAAATTCATTCCCTGAAATATCAATTGCAACTAAACCTTTCAATTGTACGTTTATCTCTGCAACACTTGGATTTGGTCCACGAGGAACTAAGCCTTCTTCGCCACCAGAACGTAAACAACTAGCCCAATATTCATCATCCCGTCTCGCTGAGTGACGACGAATTAATGCAGCAATGGCTGACGCGCTACTGTCATGCAAGTTATTGCCGGATAAATCAATATCATTCAATGATCTACTATCAACAAGCGCTTTATTAATGATAGCCATGCCATCATCATTTAATCCACAACGCCCTAAATTTAAACGTTTAAGAGATGTACTTTCCAAAATACCTTTACCTATTGCTCTTAAAGCATCTGCACGTAAATGTATACCAGCAAGTTCGAGAGTTAATATTGACTTTGATTGAATAACGCAACGTTGAACAGATTTACATAGCTTTAAACAGGAGCCAGCTGTATAAATTGGTATATCTTCTTGCCCAGGCAAGACAACACGTTTTCTACCACCACTTCCTTCACCTTGACTGCCATCTGGAACAATACAACCGTATTTAATGTGTTTTGTTTTTGTCATACGACTGGTCAATACACCAACTATATCTATTTCCTTCTCCCCCGCATTATCCAAATTTGGAAAATACAATATTTGATCTGGTAAATGATTCACAAATTCCGTATCAGGCCGTACTTTACTATTATTACATAGTTTCATATACATTTTTTGTGCTTTAGTATATTCAACTTTTTTGTTGCTACTTAAATTCGAAGATCGTTTTTTCGTAGGCATCTTTTTTTGTTTTCAATTATTATCACGTATGTATGTATGTACGCACGTATGTATTACCAACGTAAATGCGTTTTTTTTTTTTTTTACTCTTGTTGCAAATAATCTAATATAATAAAATACAATATAAATGAATTGAATTATTAATAAATTTGTATGTTTTGTAGTTACCATCTACTCTTCTATTATTTTTAGTGAAAAATATTTTTATAATAATATGAAATCAGTTTTAAATTTTAAGAAGAAAGAAGAATATATATTTTTTAACTGCCGCGATTTAGATTGTGATATTTTGATGCTGGGCATGCCTTAGCATGGAAATAGCACACTGATATATTTCAGCACAGCTATTATTTCACAAAACTTGATGTGGCGCTGCTGTGCTGTGGCATCCAGGCATTCCAGGCATTCCTGGCATTCCTGGCCCGGCTGGCATTCCTGGAATGATTTTGATCATTCCAGGAAAAAAATGAATGAATAAATTTTAAAGATAAGCTTCTATTAATCTGGGCATCACAAGAGAATATACGAATAGATGTATATTAGTAGAACAAACATATATAAACGAAGAGTCTCTTTTACGGGAAGAAAGGACATTAATACATTATATATACATAGTTGGTATTAAATCTCGGGTATTGATATATATATATATATATAATATTGTAAAATTATATATATAATTAATAAAAAAAAAAAGATAAATATTTGATAATAGTATTAAATATAATATATTAGAAAGAGAAGTAAATAGTATATAATACATAATATATATCTTCAATTAAACAATATGTCGGGTTCACATTTATCAAAGCAATTTTTTGAACTTGTTAAAGCGATTGGGGAATCGAAAAGTAAACAAGAGGAAGATCGCATTATCACTGCAGAAGTTAGCATATTAAAAGGAAAATTTGCAAAAAAAGCAAAACCAAGTGAAATGAAAGAATTTTTAGTACGTTTGATATATTGTGAAATGCTTGGGCATGATGGTTCATTTGGATACATCCATGCTGTACAACTTAGTGCAAGGGAGAATTTAGTGCAGAAAAAAACAGCATATTTAGCATGCGCGCAAATGTTGCGCCCAGATCATGAATTAAGATTTATGATGGTAAACCAGTTACAACGAGATTTACAAAGTATTAATCACTTACAAATATGTACAGGATTAATTGCTTTAGCAAAATTAGGTACGAAAGATATGATACCTGCTATGATCGGTTTAGTAGCAGAATGTTTAAAAAATAGCGAAGCAGTAGTTCGTAAAAAAGCAATCATGGTCATGCATCGCTTTTATCAATTGGATAATCCTTCTGTTGAAGATTATCATGATCATTTTCGACGTACGTTATGTGACAAAGATCCAAGTGTTATGGGTAGTGCTTTGCATGTATTAGGTGATTTAGCAGAAGCAAATCCATTGGCATATAAAGATTTAGTACCAAGCTATGTATCGATTTTAAAACAGATTACGGAACATCGTTTACCGAAAGATTATGATTATCACAGGATGCCAGCTCCATGGATACAAATTAAATTATTGCAAATATTAGCAATATTAGGCGCTACTGATCAAGCAAGTAGTGAAGGTATGTATGAAGTTATATTAGAAGTCATGCGTAGGGCTGATACTGGTATCAATGTTGGTTATGCTATCATTTATGAAAGTGTCAAAACAATTACAAGTATTTATCCAAACAATACGTTACTAGATGCTGCTGCAGGTGCAATTGGGCGTTTTATTGCTAGTTCGAACCATAACTTAAGATATCTAGGTATCACCGGTTTAGCATCTATCGTACAAGACCATCCACGTTACGCAGCTAAACATCAATTAGTTGTTATGGATTGTTTAGAAGATCAAGATGAGACGTTGCGACGTAAAACATTAGAGTTACTATATCGCATGTCAAACCCTGTCAATGTGGAGACCATCTCGACAAAAATGATTGATTATTTAAAAAGTTCCAATGATGATTTTTTAAGAAAAGATTTAGTATCTAAAATTACTGGATTAGCAGAACGATACGCACCAAGCAATGAATGGTATATCCAAACCATGGCAAGGGTATTTGAAACTGCTGGTGAATTTGTACAAGAATCAGCTGGGATTACTATAATACGCTTAATAGCGGAAGGCAGCGGTGGTGAAGATGACGAGGCGGATGAAAACTTAAGAATTGAAGCTGTTGAAACGTTTTTAGACCTATTAGAACCACCTGAGGATCCAACTACTCAACAAAAGAAGCCGTTGCCACATATTGCTGTATATGTGATTGCATGGGTACTTGGTGAATATGCATATGTTTTAGGAGGTGAAGAATTACCTGATGTATGCGATAAGCTGGTTGAGCTTGCTGAAAACAAACATACATCGTCGAAATGCAAAGCATATTGCGTCACCGCCATGCTAAAACTAGCCGCGCAAATGGGCCGTTCGACTGAAAATGCCATAGCCTTTTGCCAAAACAATGTGAACGTAAGAGATACAAATTTACATCAACGATGTGGTGAATTTTTAGAGTTGATAAAAGATCCAGAATTGATGCAAGCCGTTTTACCAGTTGACGCTAGTTGTGAAGATCTTGATATTGATGAAAATATGTCATTTTTAGATGATTTTGTCCAACAAGCATTGGATAATGGGGCCCAACCATATAATCCACCAGATGATTTGTATTTAGATGGTGGTCTTGGTGGTGGTGATGATGAGTCCAGCAACAAAAATGGAAGTGGCTTAAAGTTTGATGCATATGCAAAACCAACAGTTGGTGGAAGCACTACCGTAAATAGTGCTGGTTTGGTTGGTGGCGTGGCAAAAAATGACGGTGGTCTTGATAATATGGATGGCTTAGGTTTAGGTCTGCCATCAAATAATTTAGATTCACAACAACAATCATCTAATTCCATGCAAGATGCTAATACATTGGAAGCTATTGGTGCATCTGGACCATGGGGCGCATCTGGGCATATAGGTATGTCGCAACAGGAAGAACAGCAACAAAAACAACAACAAGAGCAACAAGCAAAACAAAATAATAATAACAACAATAATGGTGGAAATAGCAATGGATTAGGAATTTTTGATGATGATTCTTTGACAGGAAGTGTTGTAACTGTTGAAGAAACAAACGACATTAGCAATAATAACAATTTCGTTGATGATACTCCAAAAGAGCCAGTTATCAGTGAACGTGAACGCCAAGCGGCAGCATTGTTTGGTGGCATTGTTGGTGGTGACAGTGGCTCGACATCGAAAACATCTTCTGCTGGCAAGCGGTCTTCTGGGCGTGCACGAAGAGCTGCGCGTAGAGCAGGTCGCAACAATGGAGGACAACAACAACAACAACAACAACAAAAACCAGCACCACAGGAACAAGAAGTAGATTTACTTGGTGGGGGAGATGATTTGCTTGGAATGGGAAGTACCAATGATAGTAATAGTAACAACCCGCCAGCTCCACAGAGTACTAGCAACGATGATGATTTGTTAGGCCTAGCATTTGGTGGTGGCGGAAATGATAATCCACCTCCGCAAGTTCAGCAAAATAATAACACAGCAACTGATGATGTAATGGGGTTATTTGGAGACATGGGTAGTAGCAATAATAATAATAATAGTAGTAGTAGTAATAATAATAGTAGTAGTAGTGGAACTGATGATTTATTGGGAGGATTTATGATGGGTGGTACAACGACCGAACAAGCACCACCACAACCATTGCTTTCACCAACATCATTTAATACACAACAATTTGGTGGCAATTGGGGTTCCCATACTTCCGAAATGAAAATAACTGTCCCTAGTTCTGTAAACTCGCCTCAAACATTTATGACCGCCATGCAACAAGGTGCTAATTTACAAGCAGTTCAAGCCATTGTACAAACTGGAGAAGCAATATGCGCTGGGATGAAAGCGGATGGGAATATTGTATTAGTTCACGGTAAAATTATGGCAAATGGTGTCTTACTTACTGTGCGAACGAAGGATCCTGGATTTACACAAACATGTTTAGATATATGTAAAAACGCTTTATAAATACGATTTCGTAGCAGGTAAGAGGGAAAGAGTTACTTATATGATGGAAAAACGTGTCTGTTACGCCGATTATGAGAGATAAATACATGTGTGTTTTTCTAGATATAAAAAAGAATATTTTTAAATTTTATTTTTTTCAAAAAAATATATTTTATTCAGATACTTTTACATCAATCATTCATTATAATCCAAATAATAACTTTCTCCTTCCCCATCTACACGTTTCCACATACATATCGCGCCATTATATTCTTCTGCTCGAACATCAGGCATGGCAGGTCCAGCTGCAGCAACTACAAATACACATGCCATAGATTGAAATAATTTTCTCCCCCCAGAAGAAGTAACATTCACGTCATTACTACTACCACGAATATGTTTTTTTGAATGTTTATCCGTACGAACAAATGTTAGTGCATAGCTAGTATCAAAGTCAGCTAATGGCCCTGGTTTATAACCAAATTGTGGCAATGTTGTATTTGAGTCTGAAACGATAAATGCATTATTTTTATCATTAGGGATAACATTACAGTCACCATTGTAAAATGTTGCTGCCTCATGGACAGCACTAATTGTTGCTGTCCAACTTCCTTTGTACGCAGTGACATTGTGCCAGGTATGACAATTGCATTTATTTCCTTGAGTGGTTGTAATACTCAATACAAAGAAAATAAAAATAGCACATGTGAAACTGTTTAATGTTTTTTTCATCGTTGAACTTTTGAACAAAATCGATAATATATGTATGTATATATTGATTTTGTGTTCTATATATATATTATATATATGTGTGTGTTTTTATTTCATAAGAATATATTTATGATGAATGTGAATTTGTATATATAATAATGGTAATAATTGAAATAATGGCACTACTTGTAATAATTTCAAATAATAATAATATATATAAATATAAAATAAACACTACAGTAGTATATAGACGACTTAGCGACAAGACACATTTTATAAGAAATTCATCACATAATGAGATGTGGTCTCAATTAAAGCTTCCAAAACCCATCATTAATTTCATTTGTTTCATTTCTTCACTTTCCTCTTCTTCTACTACCTCTTCTTCTACTTTTTCATTTAAAGTTTTATTATCACTATCATCATCATTATTATAGTTATTATTTTTTTTATTATCCTTTTTTTGCTGCTTTCTATGATCTCTTTTTTGTTTTTTTCGAAGTGCTTCTTCTTCTTCCACTTGTTTCTTTTTCAATTCATAAATTTCAGTCTTTGTTAATTGTTTTCCATCTTTGGTTTTGCTTACATATCTACTACTACTACTTTTATTTGCATTGTTATTGATGCTATTGCTACTTCCATTGGCTTGGTCTCTGTTACGCTTTTTATGTTGTAATAATTTCTGTTTCACATCACTTAAAGAACTTTCAGTTATTAACATTGATTTACCTAATTTGCTTTGATGAAATCGAGAGTTAATATGACTAACATAACTTGAACTATCTAAAAATTCCATCTCACAGACTGCACACCAAAAACCTTTTCCAGTACGCTTTGCATCTGGATGAGCATTGAATTTAGCCTTTGTTCCAACTTTTTTCTCTAAATCAAGATTTTCTGTTCGTACCGTCACACTTTCCTTTGCAATTACTTTATTTATTTTTTCATTATGTGCATTTTCTCTTCTTTCCCTGGCTAATTTTTCATATTCTGCATCATCCCATGTACGATTTTCTGATGTTGCTTTTACTGCGCCATTCGTTGCCATATTTTATAACGTTCTTATTATTATTATTATTATTATACAAATAGAACATTAATAAATATTACGATTAAACATACAATTAAAAATACATATATATCTGTATTCAATGTTGATGTTAAAATCTATTTTTCCACCACATTTTGTTATTTTTTATAATAATTCTTGAATTATCTCTGGCAATTCGTGATGCCGATGGATTTAGCCTTAAAAAAATCAAAAACATTTCAGGAATTTTTATTATCTAAAAATAATCATAGAATAAGTCCCTGTAAATAGTTATTAATTATTAATTATCGGATATTATTATTACTATTACTCTAAATAGTCATTTTGTTATTATTTATACCTAGGTAAATATTAAAATATAAAGTCGTCAACAAAAGTGCATCATCAATCAAATCTATAATTTCAATAATACCTGGTACTAAATCATCCGCATCATCCCACCAATCATCAAAAAAAAACTAATAACCGTGGTGGTGGGAAAAATTAATACTCATATCGATAGATAAAGCAGATACGAATTGTCACACAAAGGTATACAAACATACGCATATATATATATATATAAATATAATATATATTATACACACACACACTTATTTACGATGAATTATACAAATAGTTCTTCCCCGTCTCCATCGGCAATCATCGATGAAACCGTATGTCTTTATGATATGTATCCATGTTCTTTAACATGGACTGGTAATTTGTTTTTATTGCTTATATATGGTGGGATATTGGCGTGGGGTGCAAAACAAATTAATCTTGGTTCTGATAAGTTATTAGAAGTTTTCCCTCCTGGTTTAATTGGTGGTGTATTATTGCCGGTATTGGGGGCATTACCAGATGCGACTGTTATCTTTTTCTCCGTTATCAATGCGAGTGGGGCAGATGCACAAGAACAATTAAATGTTGGGATGGGTACTTTAGCTGGTTCAAATATTATATTATTGACCATGCCATGGGCAATTGCGTTATTAGTTGGCCGTGTACCACTGGTTAAAACTAAATCCGGTCGTAAAAAAGCTAGATATCATCATCCACATAGCAAAAAGCAAAAGGCACGAAGGAAGACTTTGATAAAACAAGCTGTGCAAAATGATGCTCAAAGACGATTAAGTAAAAACAGAAGCAAAGCACTTCAGAAAAAAAAAGAAAAAGCATTAGTTCTATTTCAAAAAAAAGAAGCTTTAAAAAAAATATTTTTAGCAATTGATACAAATAATAATGGTACGATTGAGAGAAAAGAATTTATGAAAGCAGTTGCAAAAAAAGATATTATCGATATGATTGAGGCGCATGAATCGTTAAAAGGTTTTTTGAAACCTAAGTGGTTTAATGAATTTTTCGATAACATGGATAAAAATTCTAATAAACATATATCACTGGATGAATTCTTGGAATACGCGATGCAAGGAGTTGTTGTTGGGGAAGAGGATGACGATGAAGGTGACGATGTAAAGCTTCTCAAAACCGACATTATCAACGATTTTAATGATGGGGGTACATCAACAGATACATCATCTAGCAGTGATAGCGAATCATCTACATCCGAAGATGAGGAAGATGATGTAATCATATTGGAGCAAGTAGAGGAGACAACAAAGCGTGAATTGACAATGAGAGATATGGCAATTGTACTCAAAGAAAATGATAAAAATGCATCCAATAATAACAATGCAATGCCATTAACATCACTCAATGGATGGTTCAACACAGGTATAACTGTCTTTGTCTCTGTTAGGCGTACTTCACTTATTATGTTATGCACTATGTTGCCATTTGTTGTTGTGCAATTATTTGCAACTTTGCAATATTATGGAGTGTCCAGTGAGATGGCAACACAAATTGCAGGTTTAGTAGGATTTTTTATCTGTATCTTTATTTTCATATTTTATAGTTGGGATGCTATGCACAATGATAAACAAAAAAAAGCATTGTTACGTCGTGCCCAAAAAAAAAGAGAATGGTTAAATTTTTTAGATACTGTAAAAAGGGCAAATAACCATGGTGGCCTTGATACCGTCATCACATCTCAATTTACATCCCAAGTAGCAAAAGATTATGAATCACAAATACGAAAAATATTTAAAGAAAGCCGAAGACAGAATCGCACGGCTCTTGCAAGAAGGCATCGTTACTCCATGAAAGCTGTTAAATCACATGTGTCTCGAATGAATTTAGAACCGAAAGATTATGTTTTGAAGAAATTGGAAATGACTGGGGAAAACGCTATTCCAATCAATGATCGCGCTTCGCAATCCCTTGCGCCTATTAATGAAGAAGGTTCTGATGAAGAAGGTCCTGATACAGGAAAAACTAATAGTGTCGAGACAAAAGCTGTTGCAATCAATATCAGTAATAAAAAAGATGACGGTGATAAGATTCAATTAGTAAATCGCCCACATTCACATCGAATATTAGGTAGGCAACATAGCACTGATCATGGAAGCAGCACTAGTAGTTTTAGCCGCAGTGATCCACAGATGAATGTTAATGAAGCCCAAACATTACGTTCGTTTAGTAATGATTACGGTATGGACGACGTAGTTATTGCAGCCCAAGCTCGTAGAAATAGGAGCCAATCGGCAAGTAGCCTTCTTGCAACTTTGTCCGTAGGCAGTTTGCCAGCAGTTCGAAGTAATCGATTTAAAGTAGGTGGTATTAGTTCAAATATGCGAACAAATATCCATAACAATCTTGTTAAAATACGGGATATGCAAAAAATGACAGATGAACTGAAAGAAAATATGGATCCCCATGCATATGATGAAATGCGAATGGCATTGATTGGATGGGCGCATAAGAAAAGTTATAAAAAAGCGATTTTTGATGCTTGGAAAGCTGCTGTTGAAGTTTTAAACGATGAAGATGCAGCAGATGGTGAATCTCAACAATTGACGAGGCAACAGGAAAGAAAGATCATGCTGAATGGTTTTGGTTTGATCGCCTTGGGCACCCTTGTAATCATGTTTTTCGCAGATCCATTAGTCAATACTATCAGTAGATTTGGTAAAAACATTAACGTATCATCGTTTTTTATCAGTATGGTTGCTGTTCCAATCGCATCAAATGCAAGTGAACTTATTAGTAGCGTATTATTTGCAAGAAGGAAAAGAAAGAAAGAATTAAGTTTAATTTACAGTATGTTATATGGCGGTGTAGTGATGAACAATGCATTGTGTCTAGGCGTATTCTTGTTATTGCTTTATTCTAAAGGTTTAGTATGGCGATTTGGTAGTGAAACGTTGTCATTATTAGTAATTGATATATACAAACTAAAAGACCAGACAAAACCAGACGTTGATAACTTTATGGATCAAACATGGCATCATTATTAAAAGAAAACGATGATACCGTTCGTTGGGGAATTATAGGTGCTGGTGCAGTATGTGAAGTGAAAAGTGGTCCTGCATTTTATAAGTGTGATAAATCAAAATTAATTGCGATTTGTCGCAGGAGCGAGCAAGAAGGAAAAGATTTTTGTGCTAGGCATAATGTACCAAAATATTATTCCAATGTTGATGACATATTAAATGATAATGAAATTAACGCTATTTACATATCTACTCCACCGTCAACACATCATGAGATTGCAATGAAATGTCTTGCTAAAAATTTACCAACCTATGTTGAAAAACCTTTGGGAAGAAATTATACAGAAACTTTAGATATTGTGAATAAATTCAAACAAAAAAAATTGCCTTTGTTTGTTGCATATTATCGTCGAAGTCAATCAAAATTTCTACATGCAAAAAAACTAATTGAAAATGGTGAAATTGGAGCAATAACATCTGTATCATATGTCATGTTACGCCCACAAAAGCAAATGTTTATTAACGGTGAAGTATCAAAAGCAAAAGGAAATTTACCATGGAGATATATCGCAAAAGAATCTGGTGGCGGATTAATTATGGATATCGGGTGCCACACACTCGACATCATTGATTTTATGTGTGGTGAAATATCAAATGTCAATGGTATTGCTACACGTATTGATAATAAAACAAACAAAGAGAAAGATTCAAATGAATATTATTATGATGTAGAAGATCAAGTAAGTTTATCTGGAAATTTTAAAAATGGTGCATTATTAAATTGTTTATGGTGTTTTAATGGAATGAAAGGAATTTATGATGATACTATAACTATCCGAGGGACAACAGGAGAGATTACGCTGTCAACATTTCAACCAACACCTTTGAATGTGATGAAAATTTCAGGGAATGACCAAATAGTTGAAAAACTAGACTTACCACCACCAGAACATGCACAACAACCATTGATACAATCAATTTGTAATTGCCTGATTGGAAAAAATGAAATAAATGATGTTGTAAATATAAGTACTGGTGAAAATGCAATGCGAGTTGCTTTTATATTAGATTTGGCGTTGAAAAATTATTATGGGAATCGAAATAATGATTTTTGGAACAATAAATTACTATGGCCTGGTTTAGGAAACAACAAGAACAATAATAATAATAACAGTGTATCTGCAACACCGATTAGGCAAGCATTTGTTATGACAGTAAATGAAGGTCAAAGAGAAGAATATGAACGACGACATCGGCCGATATGGCCAGAATTAGAAGAGGTTTTAAAAGCTCATGGTGTAGTTACATATTCGATTTATTATATGAAGTCAACAAATCAATTATTTGCATATGCTGAGATTGAAGATTTAGAAAGATGGAGTGCAGTTGCAAAAACAGAAGTATGCCAGAAATGGTGGGTATTCATGGGAGATATTATGCCATCAAATGAAGATCATTCACCGGTTAGTGAAACATTGGAAGAAGTTTTTCATATTGAACAATGATATATATACATTGTATGTATGATATTTAATTAAATATATATATGATTATCATTTTTGATTTGAGATGTTAATTTCCGGGAGTAAAAGAAATTTATATATTACATGAGCACATGAGTAAGAGAAAATTTTTAATACTACTTTTGTCGTACCTGTATTATATATTATACACATCATTTTTAATTAAATATTTACATCAGTATCATTCTAATATTATACAATTTATATATATATATATAGACAGCAAAAATAAAAGATTAGACCAGAAAAATTAACAAATTAGATATTATAAAATATAATCTCTAGATTATATAGAGATATATCACGTATAAATTATTGAAGAACGTAGAGGTTGATGGCTAGGAGACTTGAAATTCAAAACTATGGCGATAAAATTGTATATAAAAATGAAGAAGCAAAGGAAACCGAAGTGACGCTAAAGCCAGTGGAAAAAACGGATGAGCCCATTGAAGCCATTGAAGTGATTCATGTAACAGATTTTAATAAAGACGGGCCAGATCTTGCGTTTGTTGGTACAGATTGTGGTATATTTGTGATAGATACGAAAACTGGTATGCAGAAAGCTCATTTACTTGGAAATAAGCGAAAAATTAATCAATTTCAAATTATAAAAAAACAAATCTATGTTGGAGTGACAGATTACACAGAGCCAGCCAGTGAAAATTTTGGGTTATGGACTATAGATGTAGTCAAGATAAAAGCATATCCAATTAAAGAGGTTGGTAACTGGGAAGTTGTGGCAATGACACTAAATTCAAAGGAAACTCAAATGGCTGCAACGTACTGCGAAAGAATAAATGGAAATTATTCATTTGAAATCCATCTTTTTGAAATTAGTAGCAAAGATGAAGATGATGATGATAGTAGTAGTATCATCAGCAAAATCACATACCAAACTAGAATTGGTGGGGATGGATGGGGTAAAGTTACCTTCAAAGAAACTGATGAGAAATATATAATAATTGATAATACAGAGTTTGCAATTCCATCTGAATATTTAGTTGATGATATAACATTGGGGAAACGAAAATTACCAGTTGAAGAATCCAATGAAGGTAATAATATAGATAATAAGAAGAAGGAAAAGAAGCAGAAAATAAAAAAGAAGAATTAATTGCTTTATTGAATTTATTATTGTGTGAAAATTTAAAATTCGTATATATAAATTAATGCATCATATCATATTATATATTAAATTAAATTGTACGTACCGAAGTACATTTCTTAACATATCTCATTGTTGCAAACTGTCCATTTTACCATCGAATTCTTCGGTCATTTCCCGGCGAATAGTTTCCCATAATCTTCTGCTAATATGGGAGTCATCAATAAATGCATCTTCAGCCCAAGCAACACCTTCATTATTTCCCCTCGCTTCACGCTCATAATTTGTAAATAAATTTGATAATCTTTGCTGGCCCATCGACATTAACATACGGCCATCTAATCCAGGTGGTAAAACAACATGTGAATACATACCACCATCAACTGTTGTTATCCATCTTTGAACATCATCAGGTGTCCATTGAAACATTGATTTATTTGATTTTACCACAGCATCATACATCAAGATAGATACAGAAACAACAAATTTCATTTGTTCAAAATCTTTATTCATTAGACTTACATGATTCAATGTATTTAAACTATGTTCAATATCTGTACTTGTTGGAGACAAACATGCAACAACATGTGTTATGTGATCTTTCTCAGAAAAACATTCACGTAAACATCGTGTCAATATATGAGCTCTGTAATTCAAACGTACTTTTGCAGACATCATTTTCTTCCCTTTAACATCCAAAACGGTTTGTCTTTCTTTTTGTTTAATATTTACTGATGACATTAATGGGACTTTGATTTGATATTCTGCCCTTGTTAACCCTTTGCTTAATGTATTATATGCACGAAAACAATCCTTTAAAGCAAACAACGATTTATTAATATCAGCTGATTCCCTATGCATTTTTGGTGTCATTTTGACTGTTTCGTAATTTCTTTCCGAACCAGCTAGATCAACTAATCTTATTGATCCCATATCGTCATTCAATTTTATAGTTAATATAGCATGCGAACGAGATGATATAGGATTTCTTTCTGTTACCTCAATCGATCGTAATTTCAAAGCCTCTTCTAATACTCTCACCATTTCATTTTTATCCTCTGCAGCATTATCTAAGCGTATGGTTTTACTACCCCGTGGATGTACTTTTCCTTCACGATCACTTAATAATTTAATAATTTTACGATCTTGTAATAAATCATATGCTTTTGATCCATGTACTTCAAAAAAATTCACGGTTGGCATAATTACAACATTATTTCTTTGTTGACTTTCTTCTTCCTCCGACTTTTCTTCTTCCTTTTCACTGGTATTCTTCTTCTTATTATTATTATTACTACATGTATTATTATATTGATATATTTTTTCGCATAGCCATTTAATACAACCATTCATAGTATATGTTTTACCAGTACCAGTTTGCCCATAAAATATTAATGTAGCATTCTTTTTCTTAATAGATGCATGGTCAAATAGTTTTGCAATTGTTTCATCACAAACCGTGTTGGTTGTTGAATGTGCAGGAAATACTTTATCAAATGAAAATTGAAAATGCCTCATATTAAGCCTACGACCAGTTCCTATATATATATATATTGTAGTAGTATGTATTGTTAGATATAAAGCCAGTTTTTATAAAAGCATTAATTTTGTTAAACATATACATATACTTACGGTCCATTCTTCCATCATGTAATTGTATGACATTAGTATTTTTCAATTTTTCATCTGTACTAATAACTTTATATTCATCTGATTCTTTTTCAAATTGTAATAATGGTCTTGGTCTAACAAATATTTTGAATGGCATTCTTTTCCAAGATTGATTTTTTTTCTTTTCTGGTTCCTTTTGTTCTTTTGTAAAAATTCCATTGGTTGTTTTTTTACTGTTGTTGTTATCTTCTTCTGTAATTGTTTTTGGTGTGTTTGTAATCGTTGTAATATTTTTCAAATTTAATTCTTTATTAACATTAAAATGTTTATATAGGATTTGCTGATGCTGGTGTAAAGGAAATACAAGACCTTCATGTTGTGGAAAAGCAAAACTAACCACTAGCTCAATTAAGCCAGGATGCAAACAATAAAACAATGAATTTTCAGTGCAACTAATAACACTTTTTATCGTATTGTACCATCTCATTGCCAATTGAAATCTGCCTTTATATCTTAATGCAGCCTCTCGCATATGTAGTTGTTGCCTTGCATCAACGTTTGTTTCTGCCCATAACTGCTCTTGTGCGTTTCTTGCTTCAATATTTCTCGGTGCATCAATTAAATCTGACGGTGTATCTTGGTCATTATTATTATTATTTGTTACTCTTGTCGTCATGGTTGTTGTTGGTGGTGGTGTGCGTGTGTATGCGTGCATTGTTATCTTGCTTTATGTTATAATATATATATATATAAATATATATATTATGTTATATTGAATATACATGTGATTATTGTTAAAATATTTATATCTCGATATAACTAAAATAATAATATAATAACGTTTTTCTAATTTTTTTTGATTTGATCCTCGTCTCTGATTTGATGTGCATTTTTTTAATTTGTTGAAAACAGTACCTGTACTAGACTATTAATATATATAGGCTGGGTGATGGGTGATATTCTCACATCATTCCTGGCCCGCTGGCTGGCATTCTCTACCTGCCGGGCCTGGTATTCTTTGATTTTAGCTTTTTGATTTGACACGTGTCTTCAATCATATTTCCCTGCTATATCAATCTGGCACACAACCTACTAAATTAATAAAACACAAACAACAAAACCTAACCTACTATTATTATTCTAATTATAATAATAAAATTAATAATACCTATAGAATAGTTTCTCATCTTCTGTGGATATCTACATCTATCCCAAATAAACAGAAGCAAAACAACAAGAAGTTTTCATAGTTATATCGAATTTATTTATTTTTCTTAGAAGTTTACAATTTCTAAGGTATATATATATATATATATAAAAAAATATTCAAGATTGAACATCTTTAATAAGATTTATTTATTATTTATTGATTTTTAAGATTTTTTCTGGGGAAATAATATATAAAGTATATTATAAGAGTAATAAACCAATGATAAAACAAATCACTGTTGTAATATTATTATTAGCCATTGCAAGCAATGCATTAGGTGCTGAGCAAAGTATTCCAGAGCCCAATGATTCCAAAGTTCATGTATTGTCATACGACAATTACTATCGTTTCCTTGAACGCCATCCATTAATTTTAATGGAATTTTATGCACCTTGGTGTACGCATTGTCAAGAACTAGCTCCACATTATCGTGAAGCTGCGAAACTATTACAAGAAATGGATTTACCAACCCCAGTTGTATTGGCAAAGTACAATGATGGTGATGAATACAACAGGCGGTTAAGAGCCGGTTCGCCAGAGATGTACAATTACAGTGCATACCCTGCATTGCTAGTTTTTCAAGATGGCGAACATGAATTTTATCGTGGCGGTAGGGAACCGGAAGATATCGTATTTTATATGAGCGCTTTGGCGAAAGGTTTAGATCCTCGTAAAGAGGAGGAAAAGCAACGTCCAGGTCTGTACAAAAAGGAACCGCATTATGATCCAAAATTAATGATTGATTTGGAACCTGAATTTTTCAACGAGACAGTTTTGTCCAAGAGCAAGGAGAATAATGTATTATGGATTGTGGAATTTTATTCCGATCGTTGCCCATTTTGTAAAAGTTTAGCACCAGAAATTGAAAAGGCTGCAAAAGCATTAAAAAAAGAATTTCCTGATTCAATTCGATTTGGTGGTGTGAACTCACGTATATATCATGACCTTGCGGAGAGACATGGGATTACTGGATATCCATGGGTAACCAGTTTTTACATGGGGGACAAAGTAGAAGATATGGCTGGTCTTGGTGGTGCAGAATCTGTCATCAATTGGGGAAAGGCTAAACGGTCAGCTGTTTGGAAAAAAGATAGTGGTGAGGATATCCCATATGATAATGGTGTTGAAAAAGCATTAGAATCTTTAAAAAATGGTGGTGCTCATGCATTAAAAAGCAGTAATAATAAAAAAGAAACCGTCGAAGTATCTTCATCGGGCGAAACAAATACAGCAGCGGAAGTTGATGTTTCAACGTTGGATTTGGAGCAAATGATTGAATATGCTATGGAATATAATATTATGTCTTTGAAAAATGTACAAAAAATGAGACAAGCTGTCCGTAAACGTAAAACAACGGAGGAGAAAGCAAAATTAAAAGTATTTGACAAAGTCAAACCATTGTTAAAATTATTAAGGGAAGCTGGAAAGATTTAAAAACATGTTTATTTTGCATACAGTACATGCATCATATATATTATCCCAACAATGCCGTGATACTGATGGAACGTTCTCGTAATTCGCGTTATTTTTATGATACTGATATTAATTGTAATATGGCAATGGTTTTATTGAATATAATAATCAGTATGATTTCAATAATAGAGAGAGAAAATACACAATATATTGCATCCATCTCAGTGTTATGCATATAATATGAAATATAATATTTATTAAAAAGAAAAAAGAGTAAAACTGTCCGTAAACGTAAAACAACGGAGGAGAAAGCAAAATTAAAAAGAGTAAAAGAGTACTTGACAAAGTAAAACTATTCAAGTTGAAATTATTAAAAGGGAAGCTGCGAAGCTGGGAAGATTTAAAAACAATGTTTATTTTGTGCATATTTTATATGATATATTTAATTAAATCACGATTACATTTTTACAGGCAGCACACACAGCATTTTTGGTTTTTACAGAAGAAAGAAAAAAGATACACGTATTAATAGAGTTAAAATTCACCAAGGGTACTTCCCGTGTTATTTCTTCCCTAAACCGTTTCGAATTAACCCAAACACAATTACTCCTATTACAAGTAAAATATACATACTACAAAAAAATTTGCCTTGCATGGTTGCTAAATTTGCCACGCATGCTTTCTTACCACATTGCGTTTTATCTCTGCCACAAACACAGCCACGCGGATCCCTTTCATTGTAATAATAGCAAGCAAATTCTGGATACTGTTCAACCCCATCACTATTATTCATATTATTTATCATTACTAGACAATTATTACAGATTTTTTCTAAAATAAATTAAAATGTAAATTACAGAAATAAAATAAAAATTATAATATTATCGTTCTATGCATATAACTTTTGGCCTAAACTGCAATATTCTGAAACCGGTTAATGCTTTTCAGTGCAAACTACGTAAATTTGAATGAATATAAGCGATATCAAGAACTGCTCTTTTGTTTTTTCTACTTTTACATTTTACTTTTTCGTATTTTTAAAAAACAAAAAAATACAAAAGTATCCCCCTACTGGTATAAGAATATTAATAATATAGCACTGGTTTACCATTATTATTTTTATACCCTTATAAACTACGTCAAATGCAACAATTATTGCGCAACAATTATTTTCCGTGTATTAC
>LT649409.1:0-27999 GCA_900128395.1 Stramenopiles sp. TOSAG23-2 | reverse complement strand
TTTGCGGGATCGTAGGACTTATGTTTGTTGTTGTCACATACAATCAAATTAGAAACTACAAAGTGGCGAACGAGGCGGTAAAGAAATTAGGAGTTATTATTAATCAAGGTGCAAAAGATTTTTTAACTGCTGAATACAAGTGGCTTTTAGTATTCGTGACTTTTATATTTGTAGCTGTATCATGTTTATTGATTGGCTCAAAAAATTCACTAGGTAAGCCAGTAAATGAGTTCGGCTTATTGACTGCATTGCCATTGCTATTCGGTGCTGGATTAAGTGCATATACCGGATGGTTTGGTATGGATGTTGCAACGTTATCAAACACTGTTACCGTTGAAGCTGCAAATAAAAATATTAATGAAGGTCTACGTATGGCGTTCAAATCAGGAGCTGTTATGGGATTCTCTGTCACTGGCTTTGGTATTACTGGCTTATCTATTATGTACCTTGTCTTCCGTGGTGCATTAGACTCTCCACTTGAACCAGATGTATGGCAATATCTTTCCGGTTTTGGTTTCGGTGCTTCATGTATTGCTTTATTCGCACGTGTAGGTGGTGGTATCTACACTAAAGCTGCTGATGTAGGTGCTGACCTAGTTGGTAAAGTAGAAGCAGATGTACCAGAAGATCACCCAAATAACGCAGCAGTTATTGCTGATAACGTTGGTGATAATGTTGGTGACGTTGCTGGTATGGGTGCTGATTTATTCGAATCATACGTTGGTTCCATCATTGCTGCATGCACACTAGCAACACAACAATTCAATAAAGAAACCGGAACGTTCGAACTCCAAAGAAGTGCCATCGCACTTCCATTTTGGATCTCTGGATTTGGTATTCTTTGCTCGATAGCTCATTGCTGCATGCACACTAGCAACACAACAATTCAATAAAGAAACCGGAACGTTCGAACTCCAAAGAAGTGCCATCGCACTTCCATTTTGGATCTCTGGATTTGGTATTCTTTGCTCGATAGCCGGTACTTTCCTAGTTAAAACTGACACTAAGGTTAAGGAAGTTGCCGAGGATGCTACAAGTGAAGAAAAATTCGCAGCAGCTAACGAAACTTTAAATGCTTTATTATCTTCTATTAATTCCGGTATCAGAGGAGCATCATTACTTGTTATTATTATTGCTGCAATTTTCTGTTCTCTATTGTTTAGTAGTGATACAGTAATTGGATGGAAAATTTTCGGATGTATTATCATTGGCTTACTTTCCGGTATTTTCATTGGTATGTTCACTGAATATTTATTATTGCTGCAATTTTCTGTTCTCTATTGTTTAGTAGTGATACAGTAATTGGATGGAAAATTTTCGGATGTATTATCATTGGCTTACTTTCCGGTATTTTCATTGGTATGTTCACTGAATATTGTACATCATACACTGAAGCCCCAACACAAGGTATTGCAAAGAAAGGAGAAACTGGCCCAGCAACTGTTATCATTCAAGGTTTAGGTGTTGGTATGATCGGTACCGCTGTTCCAACCTTTATCATCGTTATCGCCATCTGTGCATGTAATGCACTTGTTGGTTTATATGGTATTTCTATCGCAGCTGTTGGTATGTTATCAACCTTAGGAATTACATTAGCAACTGATGCATATGGTCCAGTTGCTGATAATGCTGGTGGTATTGCAGAAATGGTTTCAGACGTTCATCCAGATCCAGAGGATCCAGATTATTTAAGCGAAGAGGTACGCGACAACACAGATGCACTTGATGCTATGGGTAATACTACCGCTGCAACTGGTAAAGGTTTTGCAATTGGCAGTGCTGTCCTTACCGCTGCTGGTTTGATCGCTGCATTTATGGATGCTGCTGGTGTACCAAAAACCGGTATCAATATTCGTGAACCATTAGTTTTATCCGGTATACTTATTGGTGCATCTTTGCCATTTATTTTTGCTGCTATTACCATGCTTAGTGTTGGCCGTGCCGCAGAAGCTATGATTTATGAAGTACGCGCGCAATTTGCTGAAACACCTGAATTGAAACAAAAAAAATATTTAAAAGGACAAATGTACAAGGTTGATAAAGGTAAAGATGCAAATGGCAAACAATTATACGGTGAGATTTGTGAAAAGGATGATTCAAATGCAATTGAATTCTTGCCAGATTACAAAGAATGCATTAAGATTTCAACAGATGCTTCAATCTATGAGATGTTAATTCCTGGATGCATGGCTGTATTCATGCCAATTGCAATCGGTTTCTTATTGACTTCAAAAGGTCTTGCTGGTATGTTAGTTGGCGCATTGTCCTCTGGATTTATGCTTGCTGTAACAATGTCCAATGCTGGTGGTGCATGGGATAATGCTAAAAAATTCGTGGAAAAAACAGAAAAAAAAGGTACTGACAAACATAGTGCAACTGTTACTGGTGATACAGTTGGCGATCCATTCAAAGATACCAGCGGCCCTGCTTTAAATATTTTGATTAAGTTGATGAGTGTTATTTCACTTGTAATTGCACCACAATTGAAAGCATTGCAAATTAACGAATATGGTGTTGTTCAAGATTGGGAGCCAAGAGGTGTGATCATTGGTGCTATCATCCTTGTCGTATTGTTTGCATTTACATACTTTTGGCAAGGAAGAATTGATGCCTTTTACAAAGCAAAAGAACAAGATATGATCAAGAGACAAGAAGCTAATGCAGACAAAATTAAAGCAATTGAAGATGCGTTGAATGAAAGCGAAGGTGTTGATGGTGGTGATATTGAAATGGTTGAAAATCCTGTGAAATCAGAGGAAGTTAGCAAACCAGACGAAGAAAAAAAAGATGATGAAAAAGATGCATAAGGTGTGAATTAATTTATGAATATGTTTCTTAATGATACATGTTTTAAATAATTTTTTACGTTTTGCACTTTTTTTTTGATAAAAATAAGTTAAAACAAGAGAAAAAAAAAAAGAAAGAAATAAGGTGTGAATTAATTTATGAATATGTTTCTTAATGATACATGTTTTAAATAATTTTTTACGTTTTGCACTTTTTTTTTGATAAAAATAAGTTAAAACAAGAGAAAAAAAAAAAGAAAGAAGACGAAATTTTGGAATGTATCTACTAATGCAATATGCATATATGTATATATATTTAAAATATATTATATATATGATGGTTAAAATCTATATTATATATCATATGTGATATTTGTGGCTCATGCATTTTTGTACCCGACAGAGAAAGAAAAAGGTGTTTTTCTTTATGATAGACAGATCGATAATGAAATGTTCCAAAAATATTTTTTATTTTATAAAATGATGGTTAAAATCTAAAGTTATAATAATGGTTAAAATCTTTATATAATTAATATTTAATGATGCTATATATATATATATTTAAATGATATATCCCACAAACACACACACACAAACACAAAGATTCTTTTTCTACTTCTTTTAATGATGGTTAAAATCTAAAGTTATAATAATGGTTAAAATCTTTATATAATTAATATTTAATGATGCTATATATATATATATTTAAATGATATATCCCACAAACACACACACACAAACACAAAGATTCTTTTTCTACTTCTTTTCTTTTCCTTCACTTGGACTATATTCTTCTTTTAATTTTAAATATTTTTCATTTTCCTCACGGCTAACACTAGCAACAATACCTTCTCTAGCTTCCATAAAGTCTTCCATGCCAACTTTTACATCTAAATCTTCTTCTGATAATTTTTGTAAATATTTTGGTATGCTAGTTGGCGTTTCATAATATGGGAGATCTTTATTCATACCATCAATGATACCTTGTATTTCTTTGGCACGCCTTCTAATTGACATGGATAAAGCATTAGATGCAAGTGCATAAAAATCAGCTCCGGTGTAATTTGTTGGACATGTACTTATAACATCTTCTAAACGTACATCATCTTTTAATGTAAATTTACGAGTTAATGCTTTTAAAATTTTCAATTGTGCATCATTATCAGGTGCAATGCCTAAATATAACAAGCGATCAAAACGACCTGGGCGCAATAAACTACTATCTAAAAGGTCTGGTCGATTTGTTGCCCCAATTACAAATAAATCACCACCACTGCCAGACATACCATCAATCTCTGTTAGCAATTGACTAACAACACGATCCATAACACCACCGGAATCCGATCCTTTACCTCTAGCAGGTGCTAGGGAATCGATCTCATCAAAAAACAATACACATGGTTTAGCTGCTCTTGCACGTTCAAATACTTGACGTACATTACGTTCACTTTCTCCAATGTACATATTAAGTAATTCCGGCCCTTTCACACTAATAAAGTTACAATTACATTCAGTTGCAACAGCTTTTGCTAATAACGTTTTTCCAGTGCCAGGTGGTCCGTAAAATAAAACACCAGAACGTTGCCGCACACCAGATGCAAATAATTCCGGGTGTTTCAATGGCAATGTAATCATATCCATTACTTCATCTTTTGCTTGACCTAGACCACCCACATCTTTCCATTTAACATTTGGTATCGACGCCGTAGCACCTGGAGAAGACCCACCAACATCCATGGATTTAAATGCAAGATCAAAATCATCTTTACTTAATACGATTTCTTCTTTTGCTTTTAAAAGCGTCGATTTCTTGTCGTTATTACCATTCGTTTTCATCTCTTTCTCACTTCTTATTTTTCTCTCCCATACTTTTTTAAATGCATGTTTACCAGCTTCTGCGATTATTCCTTTGATTTCAGTACATTGGCGCCCAGCTGTGCGCTGGACCAAACCTTTAATATCAAAACCATCTTCTAATTTGACACGTTTCAAATATGTTTCTAATAAATCTAATCGCACTTCATCCTCTGGTGGTTTAATAGCAAATTCATGCGTAAAAATAGCTCTTGCCGCACCCTCCACATCATCGCTTTCCTCGCAAGTAGCAACAAATAAAAGAGGGTGTCCATTTGGAGATAATGACGAAGCATGCAATTTCTCCAAAGTAGCACGGATAGAAGTAACAAACTGCAATAAAGTATCTTCATTTTTCGTCTGCCCTTGTACAGCCGCCACCGCACGGAAGCGTCTTACATGCAAAATACATGGTGTATTTTCATACGCTTTAGTAAATGTCTGTATCATTTTTTTCGCCATTTTCCGTCCACCCACATCACTAGCACCTTCCAGAATTTCACGTTTGCAATTTACTTCAAATACATGTAATCCCAAACGTTCACCCACAGAATTAACCAAACGCCTTTTACCACTACCACGTCCACCCGTTATTAATATTGATGCATATGGCGTTTCGCGTCTAGAGGTGTAATGTAATTGTGGCAAAAATACATTTAATATTTTTTCCCGCAGCTCTTCATTGTATTTATATGGTTCTAATGCATCTTTTGCATTGATTTGGCATGGTATTCTCGAGTTTGTAGCACCTTCAACAATTAATGTTGTTCTACCATCGTGACCAGATACTAAACATGTAGTAGCACATTTTAAATTCACATCATTGTATTTCAAACCATCCCAATCTTCAACTTCCACATCTGGTACCAACTCGGTTATTTGAAAATATATCAATTTCTTAGCACTTTTTGCCTCTGTTATATCCACTTCAATAATTTCATTTAATGACAATACACGAATTTTAGAAAAATATTTTTGTAAATATGGCGTATAGTCTACTTTGGAATTCGAGAGCGGGGATCGTACACGGGAAACTTTGCATTTATCAGCAATTTTCAATGAAAATAATTTTCTGCTATCATCATCTTCTGTATTATTGTCATTATCACCATCTGTTAAAGTTGGTTTCGGAACAACAGCGGGAGTAATATCAATATGGTTTGGTAATAATTCTGGATGGATATGTTTGTCATGTTTAAAGTTTGGCCCGGAAAAGATAGGCAACGCAATTATTTCAACAGCGGGTGGGCATGACGTACCAATGTAGTTGCCATTTGCCAATGAAAAACCAAATTGACTCGATACGCAACAACCATCATTCCCATCGTCATCATCATTATTACCCTTATTATCATTATTATCATCAATTTGGTTACTGGATAATTTTTGTTCACCTGGCAAAAGATGTGCTGACGCCACGTGGCAAGATATAATATTTTTTTTCTCACGATTACCAACCACAATACACACCCAATCACCTTCAAAAATAGACAACGCTTCCAAGTGTTTGTTAGACAAATATACACAATGATAACCATGTTCACGACATTCTTTTACATTTCGTGATACAGAACAAGATATATTAATAGTCGGATACCCACTTAAATCAAATTGTTCCAATAAGTCTGAGCTTTTAAAAATAATTTGTGGATATACAACTTCGCTTTCATTTTCATTATGTTTCCTACGACAAAATTGAGATACAAGAGGCGCGATTTTTTTTGGCATGCTTAATTTTAATTATTTTGCAATATTGATGCATATGTTAATGAATGATTCTAAAATTGCGCGTGTGTGTATACACATATCACATTTTTATATCTTCTCTCTGTACCTTTCTATATGGGAACCAGCGAGTGCTAATAATTGTCCAGGGTGTATATTTATAATTAATAATAAATAGACCGGAGGACTATTGTAATAATCCTTTGGTTATGTAATACTGTGTAGCTCTAGCTGCTATAGCAGATGTAGATATATTAATACGATGGGACTGATGTTGTGTTCCATAGGATAAAATGCTATTCCGGATTCGAGTATTCGAGTTATACTAATACTGTATATATATACTGTACTATAGATATACCACCTGTGGTAGTATAGCTTTAGTCATATCCTGGCATCCAGGCATCATCTATAATATTGTGCTATTTATACTAGTATAAAATAGAATATTTGTCACGTGTTGCACCATTTGAATTTTTTTTTTTTTTCAATTGCTTAACCTTCAAACATTATTAAATAAAAATACACATAGTTGTCTATACAACACACACACACACACACACACATATGTACTACATATGATCCATAATAGAAAATAAAATTCACAAAATGAGTCATGCACATCGAAAAAATTCTGTAACTGTACCATTGGGTGGGTTGAATGCTA
Source organism: Stramenopiles sp. TOSAG23-2 (assembly GCA_900128395.1). Classification (NCBI taxonomy): domain Eukaryota; species Stramenopiles sp. TOSAG23-2. The sequence continues at coordinate 20,967 of LT649409.1, read as the reverse complement.
CGAATCAAAATTTTGCAAAGTCATTACGTTTTAATAATAAAAGTGAAAATGAAAAAGATGAATGGCATGATCAATTATTAGCGGAGGACTCAAATGCAACTGTAAATAGTAAGAATGAACGATTAACTGCATCGCAATTGCGCAGGGCAGAGTTGATGAAAATGAGACAATCACTTCGGCGTGGTGGTGGTAATGGTAGTTTTGATAGTGGAGGCAATGGAGGTAATTTAAATGCGGATGATTTGGCAGGCAATGTAACTTTGGATGATGGTTCGTCGTTACAAGTCTCTGAAGTTATTAATTTATACAGAAAAAATCAAGAAAGATTAGTCAAAAGTAATAAACAAGTCGTGAAAACATTGAAAAAGCTAGAAGGGAAAATGCAAGGTCAAGGTAGTCTATTGTCTCAAATTCAAACACCATCATTTCAAACCCCAGGTGTTGTTGATGTAGAACAATTAAGACAAATGCAACAATATGAAATTGAAGTAAACCTAGCCAATTATAATGATAATAATAACAACAACAGTAACCATCCAGCAAGAGGTGGTAGTTTTGATGATAGTTCGTCCACAGCAATTGTAACTAGACATAGTAATAATAATAATACTAATAGAACAAATACAAATAATAATAGTATAGCAGGAAGTATGCAATCGTTTAAATTGAATTCTCCAGTGCTGCGAGCACATGAGCGTATTATTGAGGAACAAGATGGCGATTGGACAATTGATGCATCACATCAAGAACATCAATATAGAAGTCGTAATGGTAGCCGTCCATCCTCACCAAAACGAGGAGGATCGAAATCAAGAAAAAAAGTCTGGATGCCACCTTCACCAGGACGTAGTTATAATAAAAGAAGAGGAGATATAAATAGTGATTTAGGATCAAGTAATCTAAAGCAAACATTAAGTAGCATCAAGATACAGCAAAAAAGAAATAATCAATTACTACGTTTATTATCTGATGGTGCAAATCAAGCCAAGCCGGAAACAATGGAATTATTAGCACTTGCAGAAAATAATGCTGTATTGGCAAAACATATAGAAGATAGCGTAGAATCGAAGGCACGTGTAGAATTTGAACTTCGTTTGGAGCAAGAACGGTCCAGGGAAATTGATATGCAATTTGCTGAGATGGTTGATATATGTAAAGAGGAGGAAAAAGGCAGAAAGTTAGCAGAGGAAAAAGCGCGTGGACTTGAAGATGAATTAAAACGCTTAGAACGATCAAATTTAAAGCATTTAGGCAATTCCCAACGTGAAAGTAATAATACTAAAATTTTGAAACGAAAAATTGATGGTTTAGAAATAACAAATGAAAAATTACAACAACAAGTCGTAGATTGGAAAGCAAATGCTGAAGGTACGTCGAAAAAAATGTCTATTATGGCTGAAGAATTGCAAGAATTACGGTCACAAGTCGGTTCATTACGTAGCGAGAATGAATATTTATCAACGAAAGCAGATACAACTTCGAAAACTAATGGGGAATACGAAGAAGAAATCAAAACATTAAAACAGCAAGTATATAATGCACATCAAGAAATGAATCAATTAGCGTCATTGCAAGCTTCCATCAATAAAGTAAATCAAGGTAATAATTTTTCAATCGAAAAATTAAAACATTTTAGTAGAGAACAAGAAAAAATCGAAGAAATAGCATTGGAACAAAAGGAGGAAATAAAATCAGCAAAGAAAGAAATACAACGTTTAAATAATATTATATCAGAGGAACGTAAATTAACATCAGATTTAAATGATACCGCAGATGAAGCACGAAAGGCACTGATAGAAATGGATAGAAAAATCAAATCAGATCAAAATATGATTGAAAATTTAAAGTTCGAAATACAAAAGAATATTAAAAATCAAAAACAAATGATGGAAAAACATGTTGAAGAGAAAAATACGTTAGAAAAAGACAAAAGTAAATTGGAAAGACATTTAGTGGATGCACAACGTAGGCAAAAAAAAGCACAATCTGCAGTGTCATCTATCAATGCAGCAAATATGGCATTAAGAGAGCAAATTGTTGAAATGGAAAATAGATTGAATGAAAGTAAACGTGCACATCAAAAAAAAAGCACAATCTGCAGTGTCATCTATCAATGCAGCAAATATGGCATTAAGAGAGCAAATTGTTGAAATGGAAAATAGATTGAATGAAAGTAAACGTGCACATCATAATTTACTAAATACGTTAAATGATTTGTGAGATAAAGAGGAAGATAATTCACACACACACACACAGTAATATATTATATATATATATATATATATATATACATATACTCGTATAATATACGTAATAAAGAAGAGAAGATAAATTCACACACACAGTATATATATATATTATTACATATCATATCATATCATGTACATTCATAATTTAATGAATACCTGGTAGCATATACACAGAATTAAATTATAACACCTTCTATTCCCATACTAAATCACCCCGTGGTATTAGTATGGTTTAAATAATTTTTTTTGCCTAAACATTATTAACATTTATACTTTTAGTGCTTTACCATAATAATAATTCGAAATATACAAGGAATACCAATTTAAATTGTAACTATACATAGATCTAAAAAGTAAATCCACAAAATCAAAAGATAGAGAATACATAGTCTTACACATAGAAACAAATACTAACAATATGATCAGATCAATAAAGTGGAGACAATTATTTAATATAAGACAGCTTTCATTCCTCCCTTCTTCCTCACGAAGATTATCATCATTTGCAAAACATGCTGAAAAATATGAAACAATAGTGGAGACAATTATTTAATATAAGACAGCTTTCATTCCTCCCTTCTTCCTCACGAAGATTATCATCATTTGCAAAACATGCTGAAAAATATGAAACAATAAGTGTCTCAGTGGATGAGGAAGGGGTTGCAAAAATTTTAATGAATCGACCAGATAAAATGAATGCTATGAATTGGCGTATGTGGAAAGAGCTTAAGGAAAGCTTTGAGGTTGTAAATAAAGATCCAAGTGTTCGTTGTATTATTTTAGGTTCGACATCAAACCATTTTAGTACCGGTATGGATTTAAGTGTATTTGCGGAAATGGTTCAAAGTCATCACAAAGAGAAGTGTCCTGGACGTGCACGTGAAAAACTGGAAAATACTATTGATTTTTTCCAATCAACTTGCACTGGTGCGGAAGCATGTAATGTTCCTGTTATATGTGCTATTGATGGCAATGCTATCGGTGGCGCTGTTGATTTATTAACTGCTTGTTGTTTAAGATATTGTACAAAGCAAGCAAATTTTTCTGTAAAAGAAATAGATTTAGCTATCGTAGCAGACGTGGGCACTTTACAGCGTCTACCAAATATTGTTGGTGAGCAGCGTACACGTGAATTAGCATATACGGGGCGGCATTTTAATGGCGAGGAAGCTATGAATTTAGGATTAGTTTTAAATTGTTTTGATACATCAGATGAAATGATGAATGCTGTTGAAACTTTAGCCCTAGAGATTGCTAAGAAAAGTCCATTAACAATGAGAAATATAAAACGTAATATTAAATATTCTCGTGAACATACAACTGAGGATTCTTTGGAACATGTAAGAATGATGAATTCTTCAATTTTATTTAGTGAAGATTTGGAAAAAGTAATGGGAACAATGATGAGTAAAGGTGATATAAGTAAAGTCACATTTAGGGATTGATACGAAACTTAATATTTTAATTTTATTTAGTGAAGATTTGGAAAAAGTAATGGGAACAATGATGAGTAAAGGTGATATAAGTAAAGTCACATTTAGGGATTGATACGAAACTTAATATTTTATTATTTTTTTTTATAAAATATAGTTCGTACATTATATATGATAAAGCATATACTCGTATATATCATATCACATGATATCATACGATGCTCGTATATATTTATAATGATGTTTTACGTGTGAGATATATTTTGTATCATACATTATTTTACTTCGTATCATATGATAGTATGATAGTAGCGAGTGTGTACAGAAATTTTTGATTATATTTCGTCGCATATACTTTACATATTTTTTTAGTCATCTCACACATTTGCGGATATTTAATATTACGAAGCGTATCAATATATTATTATTGATACGAAGATAAAAGATTTCATTTATCATATTACGAATACTGTATACTGTTTCACACACGTATCATATCTTTTATCATATCATACTGCAAATATATGATTTCACCTTTTTATGAACTCGGTTCTAATTTATCAATTTTATGTTTTGGAAGCATTGGTATACTGTTTCACACACGTATCATATCTTTTATCATATCATACTGCAAATATATGATTTCACCTTTTTATGAACTCGGTTCTAATTTATCAATTTTATGTTTTGGAAGCATTGGCATTGCAGCCACAGCCATACTTTCTGCAGCAATTATATCGTTACCTTTTGCTAATTTAAAATAACCATTTTCACCCCACGATTCGCCCCAACTATTTTTTATAATCCAATATTTTTTTCCATCATTATCTTCGCCCCAACCAACTGCTAATACGGCATGATTTGTTTTTTCCCATCGACTGATACCGTTTATATCAAAATTCGCTTTGTCCGTATCTTTAAAAGTGTATATACCACCACTATAGTAAAACAAATCGCTCGGAGCATTTAATGCCACAACGATTGGCCCGTTATTTTTCAATTCTTTCATCATATGTTGCTCATTACAAGCACCATAATACCCCCCGATGTAACCATACTTGGATGTATGATAAACTTTCATAGGTTTCCCACCGCAATTAATTTTACATGGATCATCTGCTCCTGTGTAAGTTTGGCAGTACTCTGGTACATATCCAATATCACGACCAAATTTACCTACTAAAAATGGATAGCCCCCTTCGCAACCTTGGTTGTAATCGGAACATGATACAACATTCTGTGGACTAATTTTTGTCTTGTCCTTGCCTTTGGTCATAATTCTTAAACGTATTGATATCATATCCGTAGCAGCAATTGCATAACATGATCCACATGAACCTTGTGAAATAATTTCCGTCATGTATTTTCCACCTTCCTCTTTTCTCCAATCAAATGATTTTGGAAATTCTTCCTCGATATTTTCAGTTTCTTCTAAGAATGTGGTTTTCATATCATCATTTCTCGCTTTTGACATGCCACCTGTAATTGTATTTGCCGTCTCTGGGAAACCACCATTTTTCGCATACTTGGTAGTACCGAGCAATTGACGCATCTCAGTCACTGATTTCTTAGTAAATGGCGTATGTACTTTGGCAGTCCATCCGCGTGTTTTATCGTTATTAATTTCTTCAATCAATGCTAGATCTGGTTACTTGGTAGTACCGAGCAATTGACGCATCTCAGTCACTGATTTCTTAGTAAATGGCGTATGTACTTTGGCAGTCCATCCGCGTGTTTTATCGTTATTAATTTCTTCAATCAATGCTAGATCTGGTTGCCATTTTTTCTCACCATTTTGCAAACTTTGTTTACGAACTACCATTGTGTTAAAATTGCTTTCAACAACATTCAATATGTTTTTGCTACTTTCACGTAAATTTCCAGTTAAGCGTCGTCTTCTTTTAGAAGTAAAAGAAGGGGTTTTTTCACCATTTGTACCTTCTTTTTTACCGATAAAACAACCCCATTAAATTGCTTTCAACAACATTCAATATGTTTTTGCTACTTTCACGTAAATTTCCAGTTAAGCGTCGTCTTCTTTTAGAAGTAAAAGAAGGGGTTTTTTCACCATTTGTACCTTCTTTTTTACCGATAAAACAACCCCATTCCGTATCATCATAATCGTGATACCAACCGGTAAACGTTTCACCACATATGCTATCAAAATCTGCATTGTTGTCCGGTGTCGGCTCTGCTACTTTTGGAACGTATACAAAGAAAGAGAAGAAAGTTTTACCGTTTACTCTCACTTCAAAACCTTCATCATATATCATTGTCCAAGTCCCTTTGTTGCCCTTTGCATCTGTTGCTATGTTTGGCTCACTTAAAGTTATTTTATAATCGTGAGAAACTTTAAAATTTGGGTTTTTAAAGCGTATTCTGTTATCTACCATTGTCATAACCGAGTCTGGCAATTTGTGACCACATGTCAACGTATCATCATGATCATTAGATCCCATACGAAATATCCATGTACCAACTACTTGTCTGTGTAAACAATGTACAGGTATATCAGCTTCTACAACTGTATTGAACAATAAAAAAGTACCTATGATCAATACTAGTACAGTGACCACGTTATTTTTTAAAGTAACCATAGTTTTGCTACTTTCTATAATGTGACCTGTATAGTCAAATAATGATGTAAGTGAATTAAATGTAAGACTCTCTTATATGACACAGTTGAATGCAATGGAATGTATATCTCGTTCATGTTGGAGTACTTACTTTCTATAATGTGACCTGTATAGTCAAATAATGATGTAAGTGAATTAAATGTAAGACTCTCTTATATGACACAGTTGAATGCAATGGAATGTATATCTCGTTCATGTTGGAGTACTATCTCTACTAAATAGAATGATTCTTTATATGTATAGTAGTACGTGGATGCATATGCATATTAATAATGCATAATAAAATCTCCTCCACTTTTTTTCTTTTTTTGGGAGAACAAATCAACTCCCAAATAAACATGCTATTTATTAGCATCATATTAGCATGGGTGACAAATATAATATAATAACATTAAAATAGCATTACAGATAAATTTTAAAATATTGAAGGTGGTGCCTGACGACAAGTGTGAAATATTGAAGGCATTATATATGTTTTTACTCCCCCAATTGAAACTTTGCAAAATTTTTAAAAACTTGATCCATGGTATTTTAAAATATTGAAGGTGGTGCCTGACGACAAGTGTGAAATATTGAAGGCATTATATATGTTTTTACTCCCCCAATTGAAACTTTGCAAAATTTTTAAAAACTTGATCCATGGTAGTTTGCGTAATCGAATAATCAAGTAATCCAAATGCTTCTTTATTCTCCTCCAAGGAACGAAATAAGTCTCCAAAATCCAATTCACCTTGACTAATTCGATAAGCACGGTATGTTGCAGTTGAGACAATATCATCTAAAGTGCAATCTTCACCAAACTTCTCTTTAAGAATCTTTTCAAGAATTTCGGTATCATTCTCAACATCTCCCTTTAAACGGATTATCATCCCGTATCCAGTTCCATATTGTGCCTTCAATTGCTGTGGTGTACCTAAGGTCTTTAATTTTCCGTTTACCATGATTCCAATTCTTGCACATAAGGCATCAGCCTCTTCCATGCTATGAGTCGTTAACACAACAGCACGATTTTCTTTTAACTCCAAAATGTAATCCCATACAAAGCGCCTTGTATTCGGATCCAAACCAGTAGTAGGTTCATCTAGAAAAACGCAACGTGGATTACCTATGACAGCCATTGCTATAGATAATTTTCTTTTTTGCCCTCCACTCAAAGTTTTAGCTGGTGCATCTGCTTTTTTAATCACATCCAAACGCTGTAGTAACGAACCAGCTAATTGTGCTATTTTCTCTTTCGCAACTCCACGTATATTTGCAAAGGCAATTAAATGTTCACGTGGTGTTACTTCATCCCATATGATGTCGTGCTGAGGACATATGCCAAACTTTTTGCGCGCAGCATCAATTTCCGTTACACTGGATGTGCCATCGATTAAACAATCGCCGCTTGTTGGAACATGTTTCCCTTGTATCGCATTCATCAGAGTAGTCTTACCAGCACCATTCATTCCCAATAATCCAAAAATTTCCCCTTTTTCTACACCAAGGAAAACACCTTTCACTGCATGATTAATACCACCATTGTTCATTATAAATTTCTTTTCAATGCCTTTGATCGTCAACATTTTTGTTGCTCCACCTTTCACTGCATCCTCCTCGGTTATTACACGCGCGTCAGGTTCTCGATGTAGTACTGGTTTTACCTCACCACCACCAAAAGCAGAGCCAGATGCTAATTGAACAGCTTCATCATTTTCCGCACCACTTTTCACTTGCATACGCTTCATTTTATCCATACAACGTTTATATGGTGCCTCTGCATAATCGATAGCGACAACAATAAACCAATATAGGAAAGCATCAATGATCAAAATGATATAAACCCATACAAGACTACGATCGCTATTAAACAGATCTCCAGTTGTTAAATATGGTTTGCCCTCTGCAGCCTCTGCTTCAAGTACAGCCAAACCACGGAAAATAGCATAGCCTGGAATTAATCCTAGGAAGGAATGTACAGTTTCATTTGCATCCGTTAAAATGAACGAAGTCAAGAAAAATGGCATAATGGTTACAATTCCTACTAGCTCTTGTCCCCACTCTTGCGCCGCTTCAATGCTTGGAAATAACCAAGATATAACATACCCAAAAGCAACACCTGATGGTGCAAATAATATTACTAGTAAAAAATACGCACCAATGTTTGATTGTAAAACTGATGGAAAGGCAAACATTGCCATGATAATCGGAGTCAGGAGTAAAGGTATTAATAACGACACAAAATCCGCTATAAAACGCCCCATGTAATATTGAGGCCGTCCCATGGATGAAACAAATAAATGCACACGTCGATTTAAGATTCGATCACGTGCCATACCTTCAGAATAAAATGCACTTAGATATGCAAATGCGGAGGATATAATAATCATAAGTCCCCCCGCACCCCAAGCAACTGCATTCATTTGTGCCGAAGGACCTTTCTCCATTTCCACGTAAGTAGGAGTGACAGATTGTTTCCCATTAATGCCAAGGCCAACGTTGGTTACCATGGCCGCAATCTGGCGCGCTTGTTTAAATTCAATATCCGTATCATTTAGCAATAATTCGATATTAAGAGCATCCATTTTCGTACCATTATATTTCAAACTATCAAATACGATGCCAAATTGATACCCAAGCACCCCTTCACCAGCACTTAAAGCAACATCCATTGCAGCTTTAGTTGCATATTCTTTTCCAACGGAACCAGTGACTGATGTGATATTTTGCACATACTTAGCGGCATATGTGCTTTGTGCGCTATCAATTATTACGTATGGAAATGATGCTGGTGGGTTTTTGTATGGCACAACAGCAATAGATTCCAATGTATCTAATTCTCGTGTCATGTATATTATACCAGCAACAATTACCAACATAATCGGCCAGATCATCAAGCAACATATTGCTGAAGGATCACGTTTGTACGTATTTAAAACGAGATATAAGCCACCATAAGTTTGAGTAGTAAAGCTACCACCTTTGGCACTACCCCCGATACCTACAACATCCAGATCAACAGCTTTGTTGCTGTTTTCATCGTCTGTAGATGCTTTGCCAGCGTTTTCCACGTCACTCTTACCATCGCTATCTTTTTTCTCTTCTTCCTCTTTCTTTTTTTCCTCCTCTTTTTCTTTCTTTCCCAGTTCCATAAACACTTCTTCAAGAGTAGTTTGTGACAATGCCACTTGTTCTATTCCCAAGTTTTCTTTATTTTCATTCAGTGCAGTGAATAAATCTGGGAATGTCGGTGTTTTATCTCTTGGAACCGCAAATGAGCATTCTGCACCAATATCAGTTAATAATTTGACTGAATCTTCTCCAACATGTTTTGTAATCAACTTCTCAACATCATCAAGTTGGAACTTGTTGCTTTCCATGGCCTTCAAATCTTTCACAATATGTAAATGGTAACCAATACCAAATTTATTTTTCAAGTCTAAGCTAGTACCTTGTGCCTGCACCTTTCCTTTACCAATTACAACGACTCGATCACCTAGCGCATCTGCCTCTTCCATGGAATGGGTCGTTAAAATAATACAACGTCCTTTTTTCTTCGATTCGATCATTTTCCAAACAGATTGACGAGCAACCACGTCCATTCCAGTTGTTGGCTCATCCAATACGATTAATTTTGGATCTCCCAACAAGGCAAGTGCAACACTTAGCCTACGTTTTTGTCCGCCAGAAAAAGATTTGACCAATTCATCTCGCTTTGGCCCTAAATCGACACTGTTCAATGTTTTCATGACGTCAACTTCTCCTTTCATCCCACCGAACAATTCGACGTGTTCTCCTGCCGTTAAATTATCATACAGCACATCATGTTGTGGGCAAACCCCAACATTTTCCCGAACCCAATTAGCATTTTCAAGTCCATCGACACCATCTATGTAAATTTTACCACTCGTCGGTGCATGGCTGCCCGTCATCATACGAATGGAAGTTGTCTTTCCTGCACCATTATGGCCTAGTACAGCAGCTACTTGTCCCGCGTGAAAGTCTACCGTTAAATTGTCAACAGCACGCAATATCGATGATTTCCCTTTCTCATCTTTTACGTTAAATTCTTTCACAAGTTGTTGTATGCGAACTCCATCAAAATATTCTTCATCACCCGGGCTGTATTTTTGCAAATTGTTTTTTGCTTCATCCTTTTTTCCACTGCAAAAAAAATACTTCCAATATTTTCCAGAAAATATAAAATTCCATTGCTCCAAAGCAGGTCCATGGTTTTGCGGCATAATTTGTTCAAAATAAAATCCAATAAAACCCCAAAATACTATAGAAATTGCCATCATCCATAATGCACTTCCAATTAGTGGATTTTTACTGACATCCAATTCTATTTTACGCCCTTCATGATCCGCTAATTCCCAAAATATATGGCTAATTGCAACTGGTGGAAATAGGAAACAAGCATTTGCTGCATCATCGCTCCACCCTTTATCAATACCGAGCAAGCGTACTGGATAGTATATGGCCGAGCCAATAACTAGCAACATGACTCCAGCCATCATTATCTGTTGTCCCGTTTTCAACAACGCTTGTACAAAAATCATTTGTACCAAACTAGCAATTCCAAACAAATAGCAACTGAAAAATATAAAAGCAAAATTTTGTTTAATAAAAATTTCAGTAGCAAATAATAAAACTGAAAAAATCAAGGAAGGAAAAATCATGTCAAACGATTTTGCTGTTAGCCATGAAGCCCAATATGCCCATTGAGATGTCCCGGCAACATACAATGCTTCTTTGATTCCTCTCTCTTTCTCTTGGCCAACTCTAGTCAAGAAACTTTGAATAGTGATAAAAAAGACACTACCAATTAAAGATGGCCATGTATATTTCATAACACATCCAATTCCATCACAACGTGCTTTATCGAATGGAAACGGTTTTAAATGTATGGCGTCAGGTATCATTCGTGGAGAGCCAACCACAGCATGTTGAGCTTTTGATGCTAAATCTGCTAAACGATTATCTCCAAATGCTAATACGGTACCACGTGTAGTAAGTGCAGGTACATATGCAAGTGGTGGGTCTTTCATTTTCAAAGTCGTTTCATCCATATTTGGTAAATATCTACCAGCAGTTAAACTTTCGTTATGGTATATCGAGAAAGTATTTGCTTTTGTTTCATCAAAATATAACATAGCATAAATGTTTTCAGGTTTCTTTAAATATTCCACTTCAAAGTCGCTTATTGAATTGAAAGAACGAAACGTTGCAAAAGTTGTCGCGTTATCCATCCCACATGCAGCGCCTAAACGTTCCATAATTGTAGTTGCATATATCGTTGCTGGCACAAACACAGTTTGTGCAGCAAAGTAACATGCGGTTGGAATAACTCGGTTTAATTCTGCTTCCGTATCACGAAGTTCTTCCAATGTTGGTCTGTCGTCAGGAAACACCCACATCATGACTTTAATCCAAAAAATCATGTACAATGGCAATATCCAATACTCAGCCATAAGAGATTCTACATCGCGTTTTTGCAATTTGATATTTTTCCCTATTAAAAAAGAATACTGCTGCCAACACGAAGGTTTTTTGAAAGGTTTACTCTTGTCCAACGTCAAATCCTTCGGAGTAACGTTTGCCATGTTTAAAAAAAATATTTTTTTTCTGTCTTTCTCTCTCTTTGTGCGCGTATGTGCGTGCGTGTGTGTTTCGTATGAAATTGTTACAATTAAGTATATTCTTATGACAATATTGTTTGATGTAACTTGTTTTTGTTTTGTTTGTACAAGGCGAATATATACATGTAAAAAATATAATACTTCATGTATATTACATTCTATGTGTGGTGCTTATAAGTGCTTGTATCGTTTTTTTTCTCGTTGTTAAATATTATTTGAGAGTTAGTAGGCACATATAATAGAGCTCTAGTATACTGGCCGTTGGTGCCCGGGTCTGTGACTGAATCCGAAATCCGAAATCCGAACGATTCCGACTATTGCACTATTTGTTGCGAGTCTAGTCTAGTCGAGCTTGCTCGACGCTTCTTCGCGAAAAGTCGTCTAGTCTATGCACCTGCTACTGTGTGTATACTGTATGCTGGTATGCTGGTATGCACGTAGACTACAATATGTTGTTGTTGTTGGTGGTGCGTTGGTAAAAACATATACTAATACTATAATTCAATTCAATTATCGATATTATATCATATACGGTGGTAGTGCAATATATGTATATCTTAATACTTGCGTATGGTGCAGTATATTAATTATATTAAGCATAAATGAAATACGTATCAATTAATAAATATATTATTCAAAACCAAAGAGAAATATATGTATATTGAACAAACATTCAAACAACAACAATAACCATGGAATTAATGTCAGAACTAGCACCATATTATATCAGAAAAAAACAAATTGAAATATCTCTAAAATTACCAAATGAAGCTACAAGTGTTGTATGTTGTGTCTTAGATAATAATGGAATTGATATTACTAATGAACCTGGTGTTTTGTATTCAAAAATGAACGTATTAAAGGTACGAAAAGATATTAATTCTGATAGGTGTAAGTTATGTTTATTTTTCCAACGCGCTAGATATCGCGTAACACTAAAATTTATAGCAATAGGTGTAAATAAAAATATTATCGACGATAAATATTGTTCCTTTCGTGTATATAGCGAAGAACCAAGAATGAAAAGAAAGGCAAACGTTTCTTCATCATCTTCTTCTTCTTCGCCATCATCATCATCTTCTGTTGAAAGAAGCACCGTTTCCAAACGACCCCGTCTTAATGAGAATGATATGTGGTTTTCAGAATTAAATGACAACAATAGCCCAGCATCTAATACAAATAATAATGAAAATGTTTTTAATTTTGATTTTCTTAGTGGAGGTGAGGATTTACCTTTTGATTATGATGATAACGAGGAGTTAAGCTTAAGTAATAATAACAATAACAGAAATCGGAACAACCAAGATAGTATTTCCACAATTATTGGTGTTCCTCGTTTACCTTTGCCATTAGTTAATGTTTTGCACAAGAAAGAAATTGAATATGCTGTAAAATCACTCATTGATACCAATGATAATAGTACTAGTACACATGGAATAGGAATAACTGGCATGACTGGTATTGGGAAAACAGTTGCCTTGGCAAGAATTGCGCGAGATCAGCGAATCATGGAGAAATTTACTGGTGGTGTATATTGGATATCATTTACATCAAATATTATTGATGCATATCAACTTGTTGTTGAATTGGGAAAAAAAAACAACATCGAAGTAGAAAATACAAATGCATCTTGTCAACGTGCAATAGAAAAATTAATATTACAATCAGGTGATTCAACATTGATTATATTTGATAACGTACAATCAAAAAAACAAATCCGTGATATACAAACTGAAATCAATCGAACTAGTACTTCAAAAATAATGGTAGGAACATCTCATTGTGGGATTTTATCCCAATCTAGTCTTGAGAATATTTCACTCCATATACCATCAAAATATGAAAGTATGTTATTTATCAAAACAATAGCTTCTAAAGTAAGTGGAGATGATAAAACTAGTAAGAAATATGATGGCACAACGACTGCTCTTTCTTTAAGTAGTAATAGCAGCAGCAGCAGCAGTGAAAGCAAACAAGAAAAAGAAAATAAATATATAGCGGGAATTGCTTCTGCTGTTGGACGATTGCCTTTAGCAATGGAAACCGCTGCAAGATGCAGAACAATGGTTTTTGGATATGAGGAAATTCTCTCTTCGTTTAAATCTGATGTAATATTTTCTGAGAAAGGACATCTTGACGTTTTCTCAATGGAATTGCGAAAAAAAATTCTCATGTTGGACAATGTAAATAAAAAGTTAGCGTTATTTTCTTTAGCAGCAATATCAAATAATCAAATGAAATACGAGGAGCCGTATTACATGGTTCCAACTAATTTGCTTAACCGTTTATGGAGTGTTAGCGAAACAACTATGCGGATATGTTTCCAAGCACTACTTGATATGGGTTTGGTAGGTTACCAAGAGATTATTGTGAATACGAATACTGATAATAATGTAAGGAAAAAAGAGAATAAATCATTTCTTCTATTACATATTTTGACGGCGCGTTATTTAAATATAATTCAAAAATATTTCAACAAAAAATATACAAATAGTGGAAATCAATCATTTACAAACAATAATAACGATACACTTACTAATATTGACAACAACAATAACGATATTAAAATGTTAAACAATAGCGGGGATGATTTCAATTTTAAGAACATGTTCCAACAATTTAGCCTACTGGAGCTATATTTCTACGTGGATACAAACAGCCTGCAGGTCTTGTATAACATACTAATGGAAACATCTTCACATGAAAAACCAATGGAAGAGTTTTACAGACGTCGAAATGAAATTCCTGAAGAAATAGGAAATCTCTATCCGTTTATGGGCAGTACTTTAGTTGACCCCTATCAAAATGATGGAAATTCCAATAATGTAGTCATTGGATTAAATAATGCAGTGAAAAAGGTAAAAGAAGAAATTGAAGCTGAAAAACAAGCCCTTATTGATGCAGGAATGAAAAAAGAGGCAAAAATGTGGATGTATAATACTGAAGTATTAGAAAAATTAGGCAAAACGTATGATAATTTGATCGAAAGTATGTTCAATCGTCTTACGAAATCGAGACAGATGGACAAACCAATGGATTTGAGAGAGTATGATGTATCAAAATGTATGACATGGTTGAAAATATGGCATGAATTTGGCAATATTTGTGTTGGTAAGGAGTTTAATATTGATGATGTGCTAAATTATGAGAAATTGTTTGGAGCATATCGATTCATGAAACCGGATGGAACGTCTGTTATTTGTTTCCTTGATAGACTGGTGGATTTGAGCGTGTTGGAAAATGGAACATTTACACGTGAAAACTGGATGCGTGGGGTTTGGTTTGAGGCACATCATATGTTATTTGATAGCTATCTTTCCAACAATGTTGTTGAGCACTATTGGGAGTTAGACGTCGCGACAAAATATGTGAAAGTGATTGAGGGAGTCAAAGCTAGTACAGAGGACATTATTATGATGGAGAAGCTATTAATGGGTTGTTATGCGGGCGGAAATGCTAGAAGCTATTTATATACAAAAAATGAAGCTGAGTTATTGTTTTATGATGGTTTGACGGTTCAGTTCACCAGTGTGTTTGAAGATGTGAACGTCAAAGTTATACACTCCAAAAAAGAATGGGATAATGTCATAAATACAAATCTCAATAAATCCTTTGTATCTAATTCGATATACTGGCGCCGTGTATTAGGTAATGCAACTAAGAAGTAAAACGAAAAATGTGTTGTAATATTTTAATAATGCGTGATAATTTTATAGGGGGTATTAATATAAGTAATATATAATTATTAAAAATGTTTTACTTCTCATATTGCTTTTCCAACCATCGTTTTGTCCTTGCTTGTCTAGCACGCCATCTTTTTGGATTTTTTTTCAGTTCCATACATAAACTTAAAGCTTGTCTCATTTCGCTATCCATTATATCAGGCTTAAAATTTGGTCGATTTGGCTTCTTCACCATATAAATCAACGCTTTTGCACTTGGATCCTCTTTACTTTGCTCTCTTAACCTGGCAATTTTTTTATTGTAATTTTTATAATCAAAGGAATACTTTGCCAAGGTAGTATCTTTAAAGACAACTCTTTTTTTCCTGAGCACTTCGTTTAATATTTCTGTTCGAATTTCTTCCGCAATAACTTTATTGACATCTAATCCTTCATTTTCAGCTACTTCTTCAAAAACATCGTGTATCTCATTCAATTCTTTTTTCAATGTTTTTTTCCTATCTTTCCAACCATTTTGAATTGACCTTGCGGCATCATGTCTCATTTTAAGCCCCTTTTTCAGTATGCGCAATTTACCAACAGCTTTTAAATGCTGGTATATTACATCAGCACATTTATGTTTATGTTGTAATAGTAAACGAGATTGCCATCCACGTGTTACTTTTTGCAATGTGATTAATGCATTGACTTTTTTATCATTTTCTTTGTGCGCATGATGAATCCGCCAATGCCGGGATATACATGTTTGTGCATGTGCTTCTCGTTCCATCTGGATTGCACGATCACGACCATTTAATATAAAACGACGAAATATATTAGCAGCATATAGTGTAGCTAAATCTTTTAACCAACCTCGTTGAGCATTTTCTCTATCTTCCTTTTCCTTTTTCTTACGCGCTCTCTCTTTTCGCTTAGTGATTGTTCTAGTTTTCCAATTTTGTTTTTTACGCAATTCCTCTTCTCTTAATATTTTGGCAGTAGATGCTAATTTTTCTGCTCGAGCTATATTTGCTTCGCGTCTATCTCTCCAATATTGTTTTGTCATTTTAAAAACTGTTTGTTTATGTCGCTTTAATTTATCTATCAATATTGTTGCATCTTCACCAAATTTTTTTGCAATTTCACGTCTATCTCTCCAATATTGTTTTGTCATTTTAAAAACTGTTTGTTTATGTCGCTTTAATTTATCTATCAATATTGTTGCATCTTCACCAAATTTTTTTGCAATTTCAGCTAATTGTGCCGTTTCATAATCTTTAATATTTTTATCTAAAATTCTTCTACGTTCTAAGTCTCGATAGTAATCTAATTTATTTTGTACACGTTGTTTACTACTATTTGACCAAAACATATCTTTAACATGAAAGGATGGTTTTTTTTCTTGTACTAAACGGCTTTTACCTCCTGCTTTCATTACTTCCTTATCACCAGAAGTTAATAAATCGTCAACATCTGTTACAAACACCGGTTTATCAGCCTCTGTTGCTGTACCTTCCTTCATCTTCAGCAACCAATCCAAAGTGGCTTCCACTTCCATCATATGTTTTTCATACAAATATCCTTGTTGTTTCCATACATGTTCTTTTTCTGAACTTTTTTCGTGTTCCGTATCACCTTTTAAATGTTTGCCTTCGGCTTTGTCTAGTATATTTTTACATAAACGGTTGCGTTCATCCACTAAGACACTGTGTTGATTTTTTGTGAAATTATTGCTATGAAGATATTTTCTAACTTGAATTGCTTGTAATTTTTTACTGAAAAATTTTGCTTTCGAAATAATTGAACGAGGGGTAGATGATGTCGAAGATGGTGCTAATTTCACCTCCTCCTCGTCTGTTTGCCCCTGGCTCTTTCTTTTCCTCTCTATCAATCGTTTTTTCTTGTGTTTCTTATAATTCGGAGAAAATGGCGGAAGCTTCTGTTTGCTATATTCTGCCTTTATATTAGTTTTTATTAATTCGAGAGATTGACGCCTGTCAAGAGTAGCTCTCGTGCGAAAAACACCTATTTGAGAATTAGTATTGGAACCACTAACAGTGTTATTTAATTGTGGCAAAGACGATGACAATGTATTATTTTGTTCTGCTGGTATATTATTTTGACGTGGGGTAACATCTGCAGATGAAGAGGCTATAGACATAATTGATATTCGTATCCGTCGCTTCAATATTATATATGTATATATAGCAAACGTTGGATTTACTGCGTGTGAAAATGATATTATTATCATTCTGTAATATGTTTGTAGTAGATAGACTGTAAACTAATATATATATTTGTTATTAAAGACTATCCAGGCTATAATAACGGCACTATTATTATTACTATTTATTATTAATTAGACTATAAATAATAATTTTTTCGATCATCATCAAAGATCAAAGAAACTCTGTGCCAAATCTGGAAATGCACAAATCCCTTAAGTAAAAGAAATTCTTGTAAAATGTGATAGGCACGTTGCGTGACATAGACTAGTGAAGTAAAACAATTATTAATAAATTCAAACTTAAACTCCTCCTCACATATTTTTTTATTATTGCACTATTATATATTATCTACTACGGTATATATATATATTTATACATATAGATAGATTGTACGATGTACATATATATGATATAAAGTAGTTCAATATGGGAAGAACAAAGAAACTTGGAAAGATAGAAAAACTAAGAAATGTAAAACAAATAAATGTGGAAAAAAAAAATGGAAAAAAAATGCCTACAGTGAAAAATTTAGTTCTTCATAAGGATATGATACGTTATTTAAAACATTGTGATTCTGGTGGAGATGAAAAAAAAGTATCATTTTTAGAAACTAGTTTTAAAGCATCAAGTGAAACGCTAGGCGCCGTCCAAGGCCATGTTAATAATTTTGTCACGATGATTCTAAATGATTTATATGATGCGTATCCAAATAAAAATATTATTTCTGAAAAAGACTTACAGGAAATAATTAGAAAAAAAGGTATAGAATTGTTATATTACGACTATGATGATTTAGAACGACCTAGTGAAAGTGAAATGAATGATAATAATGATATTCGAAGAAGTATCAATGTTGTTGGTGGCAGCAGCAGCAGTAATAATAATAATACCCGCCGCAATAATAACATCAGCAATAACAATGATGATAGACAGCCCAGACATAAAGGGGGTTATCGAAATTTTTTAGCTAACAGAAGAAATAAGAATCGTATGGTCATTAGACGACGGAAAACTGATATTAATAAATTGTTGTTGATGTAGAATGTTATACTTATAAATATGATACCTGGTATTATAAAATTACAAAGCCAGTATTTTTTTTAGATTTGAAAATATAATAAAAAATAGGAAAAAAAACAAAAAAATTATAATAAAAAAAATATAAAAAAATTTGTATATTTTATGCGTAAACAAAATTATGTATATATAATATATATATATACGCACGTACCAGATTATTCATTCTCATGACTCCCCTTCTTGCTTGATTGAAGCGATTTCTTCAATATCATCTAACGATAATGAATTTAAATATTGTGCTTCTATACCAGAAAAATAATTCATTGCCTTTTGCGCCTCAGGTTTTCCAATATGCAATGATAAACATGTATACAACAGTGGTGCCAAATCTTTGACTTCATTTACATTTTCAACAACTTTCTTTTTGTTTTTGTTATTACTTTTTGTTTTGTCCCCATCTGCTAATAAATTATTAGATGATGTTTTATTCTTATTTTTTGATGCTTCCTTAACAGGTGGTTGAAATGAAAGTCCAATATAATTGTTGTCTCTCGTTGTTGGTAATTGTTTCAGCTGTACTTCAAAAAATTTACAAAAGCTATTTTCATCCAATGATAAAATTTTTTTCATCAAATTTTCATCACCATTAAATACAGAGTTATTTGGATCAAAATTGGTTCCATCAAAAATATTATTACTATCTACAAAATTGACAAGGCTGGTTGACATGGTTATGTTTTTTTTATTACGGGCACTACTTGCTTTTTTCTTTTTATCAATTGTACTTTTGCTTTTCGCTTTTGTTTCCTCTTCTTCTTTCTCTACTAATTCAATATCTTCGTCAATATTATTCCACTTGTCGTAATTAAAAGGTTGCTTCAATGTTTCTATTGGATTACTATTACTGGCAGCAGGAGTTATTGTATTATTATTATTATTATCGTTAACAACTGATGTATTACGTACTTTTTTCGTTTCTTTTATAGTTTTATTGAGATTTTCAACTTTCTTTTCTTTCTTTTTATCTTTCTGCTGCTGTAATGTCTGTTCTTCTTTTGTAGACAAAAAATAAAAATACAATGCAGTGGTAATGATTATAACTAAAATTCCTATTATTAAATCGACTTCGCTAATGCTCATTCCAACACTTACTTTTTTATCGTCAAAATAAATAAATCAATCCTCTATATACTAGTATTTGAAATACATGGATAATAAATGTAAGTGAGTTAGTCATATATTTAGTTTTCCTTTTAAAAGTTATGTAGAAGAATAAATATGTATAATATATATATATATATATGCAAATGTCGACAATATTCTGGCCCTTTGAAGGAGTTTTCATTCAAAGAGCGAGCTTGATTAAATTGCCCCAATACTAGCAAGAAGACGCTCAGTTCGTATAGCACTACAAATACCGATATGCACAGTGGGAAATTCACATGCCGGCTCTATAGAGTGCATTATTTTTTATTAAATGTATAAATATGCATGTAATACATAGGTTTCCATATAGTTAATTGTATTTATAGGTAATGTATATATATATATATATATATATGTATGTATATCAGAAGTGTAACAAGTGTATTTACTTACATGAAATATAAATTAAAAAGAATAATGCTTGATTCTTGTTGTCTTATTATTTCTTTTCATTACACACCATGTTCTATGGAGTATGTACAATATTGTATTATTCGATATATTAAAATATTGTGTGGATATACAGGGAGAATTCTCCCTGGTGGTGGATTAGGATTAGGATACTTGTATATGATGATGTGTTGTTTATTCATTTTTTTCTGGCATCTGTGCCTGGTGTGCATCTGGTATTATTTATTATTTTTTTTTGAAGGGGAGAAATTATCAATAACTTAAAACAACAAGCGAATTACCACTGACCACTGGACACCAGAGAGAGGCATTTCCTTTTACTGATGCATACAATAGTTGTATACTAAGAACTACAAATATGTATAATAGAATAAATCACTAATGTACCTTATATCCGGTATTTGGTTTACACTTTCATCACACACACATCAATTATCACACATAGATGAAATTGCAAAAAAATTTGGTGAAGATGCAACAATATTGATAGATAAATTATGG